>WEDG01000483.1:0-176148 GCA_017591395.1 Schistocephalus solidus
AAAGTAAACTTTCGTTTTATTGGTTACCATATTTTTAAACTTCTAAGAAATTGTGTTTCTATGGACACCGCGTTTCAACTAAAGTGGTTACCAAATATAAGCCTGCTGTTATTCGATTGGTACATTTCGGTTTTGAAATTTTAATCAATTCCATTAGTCCCACCATCATCGAGACAACATCACAACGCTTCAGCACGTGTTACACCCACCACCACCACCGCTGCCAACACTACTACTACCATCAACGATGGGGACTCTCTCTAAACTGTCCACATTGCGACCGCACTCACCTCACGCATCGGCCTGGTTGGTCACTTGCGAATCCATCGTACAGAGACTGGTGAACCAGTTCCTCCAAACACACAGCAGAGATCGCCGCCTCCACTGCCCTCACTGTCTCCTCCCTTTCAATCATCGCATGGGCATATTCGGACACATGCGCATTCCAAAACCTGCAGTAAATCACCGGAGGCTTAGCTACATCGGTGTACACCACCTACACCAATACATTGACAATACCACTATTACCATGTAGCAACAGTCTATCGGTTTCCTAGAAACCGTGGCTAGAAGGATGCCAATCTGACGCTTACACCGACACGCCGTCGGCTCAGTGTATGTGCTGTGTTTGTCGAATGGCTGACCAGTGGACTGAGTCAGACGGCGATAGCTGCTCCATACCCCTGAGTTAGTGAATCCTGGTTGTGCGTTATGGGGGCTACGTCGTGCTGTGGCGCGCGAAGACGGGTACACTGATCCTACAGAGTAAAACGCTCCCCATCAGGCAACTGACCGGCTCGGACGATGACTGTGCGGGTGGGGAGAGAAGATGAGGTCAGGAGCTCGTGCATTTTCCACTATAAAACAATCCGGCGAAACTATCATGGTGCGAAACCCGTGGCTTGGAAGGTTGCCAACTGACGGAATAACCGGACCGTGTGGTCAGCCCAATGTGTGCTTTGTGTGGAGTGGCTGAAATGAGATGAAGTCAGGCTCCAATTGCTCCTTCTTAATGTGGCCTTTATGGCACTCCCACTCGGTGGGATCCGAGCTAGGTGTGGTGCGTCCAGGGCGGCTCCGGCCGCACCAGCCACCTGCGCCCTCTCCCATCTCCAGTCTTCTGGACTCTGTCTTGACACCGGGCTCAGGTGGCGGAGGAGATAGTGCGGTAGATGTAGCGTCAGTCTACTATCACTTAAAACTAATTCACGCGCAAGTCACCGTCCCTGCACCCCTGGTGTGGAGCTTACGGTGGACCTCGTCGAAATCGACGGTCGAACTGCCGATATAATTTCACTAACAGAAAGCTGGTTGTCCCAACACGTGGACGACCGGGGAGGTAACTATGACTTGCGTCCAACTGTTTTTGAAAACCAGGAAATGGCGTCAAGGAGGAGACGTACTCACATATGTAAAAGTGAACTGCAGTTTTTAGATAAAGACGGATAAACTGGCATCTACCTCCGAGGCGACATGGCTATCCATTAAAGTACCAGGTTCATCACCGAGTAGAGACCCCGTGGCCGATTGCTTTCACTGCTAGCAGGAGCTTGAAAAGATTGCTACTCGGTCGGATATCCTGATCATGGGTGACTTTAATGCGCCTCACATCGACTGCAGCTCGGCGTACGCACATAACGCTGATCTAACCTTTGACGGTTGCCTTCTGAGCGCGACGCTAAAGCTTCTTGACTGTGTCTATGAGACCGGGCTCAGGTGGTGGAGTAGAAGTGAGTGCGGTAACGTTGAGTGCCGCGTTTGGAAGGTTGCCAACTGACAATTACACTCAGACCTCGCAGTTAGTCCAATGTGTGTTGTGTGGAGTGGCTGACTGGTGGTCTGAGAGTCAGGCTGCGATGGCTCCTTCTTAACGTGACCTCTGGCTATCTCACACATGTGAGATGTAAGCCGTTCAACCCCCTGTTGTGTGAAATCCTGGTGCTTGTGTTTGGGGGGCCAGGTCGTGTTCGTAGAACACGTAGACGAGGTCACCAGCAGCTGCGCCCGTTTCCGCATCAGACAACTGACCGGCTCGGACAGTGGTCTGATTGTGGGGGTGGGGGAGAGAGTGAGATCGAGAGCTTAGCGTATTTTCCTCACTATAAACAATCTGACGCGCTTGAAACTATCACGGTGCGCTAAAAGCCGTGGCTTGGAAGGTTGCCAACTCACGGAATAACTCGGACCGCGTGGTCAGCCTAATGTGTGTTTTGTGTGGATTGGCTGACTAGCGGACTGAGAGTCAGGTTGCAATGGCTCCTTCTTAATGTGGTCTGTATGGCACCCCCACTCGGTGGGATCCGAGCCAGGTGTGGTGGCACGCCCAGGGCGGCTCCGGCCGCGCCAGCCACCTGCACCCTCTCCCATCTCCGGTCTTCTTGACTCTGTCTTGACACCGGGCTCAGGTGGGGAAGGAGGAGAGAGTGCGGTAGCTGCAGCGCAAGGCTACTATCACTTAAAACTAATTCACGCGCAAGTCACCGTCCCCGCTCCACCCTTCCATGGAGCATACGGTGGACATAGTCGAAATTGACGGTCGAACTGCCGATTGTCTTCGACCCAAATGTTCATTGAAATTTCGGGTCTGACCCTAAAAAGTCATGTCCGAATCATCTGACTCCATGTCCTGCACTTAATAATTTCAGAAATTATTTCCTTGATATATATATATATATATATATATATATATATATATATATCGTGGATTTTTTTACTAGTACGGGGATTTCTGTTGCTTTCTGTTACATGCTTCTCCAGTTTGTTTGACTAGTTGCTTTCAATAACCACCGTGCTATTGGTGGGTGACTCCATTACGTATTAAAATTTGTTCAATGATAAAAGATTCGTTCATTTGTGTGAAGATTATAAAAACGTTTGCATGCATAATTTGAGTGAAACATGCCTAATATTTAAGAGAATGTACACAGTTTAGGCCTTATAAGTATGTGGGAAATGTTTATAAGAATGTTGGGGGGTGTATAATGAGTTTAAAATATTTAGAATAAATTAGAGGAGATTAAAATTTTTCGGCAAATACAAACTTTAATTCGTAAATTTTCGAAACTCTTGGCCCAGCTCGTTATCAGACTTTTGGGTGTGTACAAAAACAATTAACTAATTAAGGGTGACCAGCAGCAGATTCTATGTTTGGGTGATTTTGCACCACTATGTGTAAAACAATTAACTAATTAAGGTTGTCCAGCAGCAGATTCTATGGTTGGCCGTGCACATTTAATTTGTCCTAGAAGATTTTATATATGGCATCTAAATCGATGTGCCGATTGACGCATGCCTCATCTGAGTGCATTGCTTTCAGGAGTTCGCGGACTTTTTACATTGGGCAGGTGCCCACGATCCAAGTTCTCTCTCATGCAAATATATGCCCTGTGTCCAGTGTGTGGATGGCAACTTTGGATAGGTGGGTTCGTCTTCTGACTGCTATCTAATGTTCGTGCATTCGGGTTGCAACGGATTTCCCAGTTTGCCCACAATAAACGGCATCACAACTGGAACATGAGATTTCGTAGACATTACCCTTTATATCAAGGTAGCCAACCCTATCCTTAGGGTTAACAAGCTGTGAGCGTAAAGTAGGTGCAGGGTGGTGTGCTAATTGTATCTGGTGTTTTCTTTGTTGTCTTTTGACAAGTTCGGATACATTTTTTACGTAGGGGAGATTTCGCCAGGTTATTCGTGTTGGTACCTGTGAAGCCGTGTCATTCTTAATACCTTTCTTTTTGAATTCTTGCCGCTTCTGAACTTGATGTACGAAGTCACGTGGGTATCCGTTTTTGGTGAATAATTTAAACAGGTATTTTATTTCGGCCTGATAACTTTCTTTATCAGAGCCGTGTGTTTTGGCTCAATTTAGGAGACTCTAGACAGAACTTTTTGTAGAAGATGGGATGGTTACTCTCAATGTAAAGGATGACCTCAGATTATGTTTCTTTGCGGTAAACTAATGTATGGAGTGATCCATCAATTCCTCCAGAAATGGGAGCTGTCCATCCGCCTCTATTCCGAACGTGAAGTTGGTTCCTGGAAATGTAGAGTTCAGAGTATTGTGGAGGAGGTCTAAGTGTTTTCTCTTGATGATAAAAAATGCATCGTATACGTTGCGCGTCCATAGATTTGGTTCAAGTGTAGGAAGACCTATCGATTCTAATTTCTGCATTACGGCCTCGGCCAGAAAGCCGGATATGAGCGACCCCATAGGAGTTCCTTTAAGTTGTTTATAGCATTGGCCGGAGAAAGAAAAGTTGGTTTCTAGACAGAGATCTTGTAGTTGGAGCAAAGCGTCAGCAGGCACATTCGTTTTGTAGACCCGAAGTTGTTCTTCGGTGCGGCGTCTCGCTAAATCCAGAGAGATCGAGGTAAAGAGTGAGACCACCTTGAAGGGAACCATTATTTCGTCAGGTGTAACTGTGATTGCTTTTAGTTTGTCTAGAAAATATTTTTGAATCTTGAATGGATTACTCAGAGTTCTTTTCAGGTGGATGTAGTTGGTGAAATAGCCAGTTTGATATTTTAGACTTCGGTGCACTGTTTAAGTATACTATCGGTCGCAGTAGGGTACCCATTTTGTGAATTTTTTGGAAGATCGTATATTTTTGCAAAGGTGGGCTCTTACTGTTTTAAGGATTGAAAAATAACTCCTGAGAGTAATTTGTTTCCTGTAAGGCGTTTCAAGGCTTTTCCAATGCATGAGATATATGATTTTGGGGGGTCCGAAGACAGAGGTTCGTATGCTGTGTTTAGGATGGTGGTGGTACCTGCTTTTTCGGCCGCTAGAATAATTATGTTCTTGCCTTGTTTAAAGGGCATGCACAGTGTTGCTGTAAATTGTAAACTACCCTTCGTCGGTAAGATTAGTTGACGATAGGATTGATTCGAAGCTGGCAAAGAAGTTAAGGTAATTGGCATTCAAGTGATTGAACGAGATTCCTTTGCACAGCACGTTTTCCGCTGTTGTTAGGACCTTGGATAAACACGTGACTTCGTGCATCAAGTGCTTAAGCGGCAAGAAGTCAAACATAAAGGTATTTCAAACGACACGGCCACTCAGGTACCAAAAGCAATGACCTGGAGAACTCTCCCATATGTTACAAATGTATCCGAGCTTGTCGAAAGACAATAAAGAGAACACCAGATTCAAGTAGCACATCTCCCTTGCATCTACTTTACGCTCACAGCTCGTACACCCTAAGGATAGGGTTGGCTTTCTTCACAGAAAAGGTGTCGTCTACAAACTCCCATGCTCCAGTTGAGAAGCCAGTTATTGTAGAAAAACTGGGAAATCCGTCCCAACCCGCATACACGAACATCAGTTAGCAGTTAGAAGACGAGCCCACCTTTCCCATGTTGTCATGCACGCACTTGACACAGGACATAAATTCACATGGGAGAGCACTCGGGTTGTATTTTACCAAAGGATTTAATCTCTTCTAATTTACCATCCTGGGATAACCATATTTCAATACATTTAAAATAAATATATAACCCGGTTTTTTTCTTCGTGTATTATCAGACTTCACTTGGTTTTGTGAACGCAACCTGTGTGATCGAGGAAGTACAACTGTATTTCGCTATTACAATTGACGAAGTTTGAACTGTGGCTGAGTTGCTATAGATCATGTTGGAATCTCCGTTTAGTTCAATTAACGCGAAAAAACCTCTTTAACCTTCCTTGCCGTGAATTCCCGTACTTGGTTAGTGATGCGGCCTTCCAACATTTATTGCCAAGAAAGCAAAGGGGAATCCTTGGACATACTTCTTAATGCATGTCTTCGCAATTCTAACTTATGCATCAACAGGGGTAAGGCAAGACTAGCATGCCATTCTTTGAAAAGGAAAATTCCTATCGTGATATCTACGATGTGAACCCTCTATAACATTTAAAAATGCGTTAATACCTTTCGCCTTCTTATAAAAAAAACATATTTCATAAAGCAACGTTACTAAGCAGACAGTCCATAAGAACGCTTAGCCACAAAAACGGTAAAGAAAACAAACGATAAGATGATGATTGCGATGGTGGTGACGGTCGTCTGGATTCAACACGCGAGGCTAGTATATAGCCGACGCTCTAACCACCTAGTCTACGCTGCCACCACAACAAGCCACCGAGGAGATGCGTGGGATTAACGAGTGGGCAAGATCAGGGCACAGCATGCGTTTACTAGATTGCGCAGAGCTGGCGCAATCCACACATGGGGGCTGACTCTTGCGCCCACTCTTAGCATCAGAAGACTGGCCTGTTCGCACAGATTCGTGAGAAAGGGCAACGAGAGAGAGAGAGAGAGAGAGAGAGAGAGAGAGAGAGAATGGTCGACATTGGAGACTCCTTCGAGACCGGAAAAGCCGTGCCAAAACAGTCATCGTTAAACCGTTGTCCTCACCTCAACTGCTCACACTGCCCACGCACATTCGGTCACCATATGCGTCTACTCACACATATTCGACTCCATGAATCTCGATGCTAACCAACGGCAGATCGAAACACATGAAAATGCATCTCTCCTGCAGCCCATATATGCAGCAAATCACAAATCCCACGCGATACCGTCCCACCCCACTCACCACAGTTATGGAATAGGTACCTCTCACGTAAGCGGGAATCGTTTTCCTAGGTTCCTCTGAGCTCCGAAAAGTCGACGCCCTTTGTACGAAAATCAGATGCCTTGTGTGTGGCCAAGTCGTTGATGACACACGTAGGCGTGCTGTATTTCAGCCCCTCAACAGCACTTGGGTGCTTGGCTTGGGCCGTGAGCTGATGCCTGGGAAAGGGCAGAGACAGTTAGGTCACTCTGGGGATTGCGTCCCTATGGCACTCGGTGCATTGCTCACCGTAAAAATCCGGACGCCATTTTAGACCATCACCATAAGCTAAAGTTAGTGAAGGGAAGGCTACCAAATATGCGATAACCCGGCATCCCCTACAGCCCAGAGAGAATAGGCTGCACTTGTTTCTCAATGTGGTCTTTGTGGTACTAACAGTCAGCTGGGATCCGAGAAAGAATTTTCTTGTTCACGTACAAATCTTTTTCCTTGTGTGTGGCACGCGTAGACAGTCTTTTCAGTCTTGTGAGCCACTGCGCCAGATCATGCTTCCGGTCTTCGTTACCCTGTGAGGGAAGAGTACTACAGATGTTCTGCCAGTGCTCTGCTGTCAGCGTTCTGCGTCCCCGACGTCATGAGACTCGTGTTGGACATGGAATTTTGGACCTTTTGACTGACTTACGAAGAGATTAAAGGCAGGATGAAGATAATAGTAAGGAAATTGAGGACAGTAAATTGAATAAAAGCGTATAAGAATACGAAGATTGACCCTGCAACCAGTACCAGAGAAATACGAGTTCCAAGATGATGTGTTTCAGCGTGTTATCAAGCTTCTGTTTTTTCACATTGTGTGTCACTCATCAAACTTTCAGGTCAAAGCTGGTCTTAAAAAAATTTAAACATAAGACCAGGATGGTTGTGCGTGGTAGCGTATGTTCAAAATTATGAAACAAAAGAGACGTAACGTAGACTCACGTAAACGCAAATCCCCCGATTGAAGTTCCACACAGCTTTATACGAGCTACACGCAAAACACGAAAAGATGTGTAACTACCAGGAGCTTGAATCCTGCGCACACCATATTAAATGCTGGCGCGTACGACAGCCTTTTAGCTTCCACACACAGCACTGAGCTCTCATTCGCGAGATACGTAATCGTAAGTGTCTCACAGCGGATGACGACACCGAATCCTCTAACCGTTGCATCTGGTAGTGTCTCGCATGAACTATTAGTCAAAATTCTGAAATGTACTTTCGGTTGGAAAGAGTTACGTAGACTGAGTTGTAATTTTGATTAAGGTACCGCATAATCCAAAAATATATTTCAGTCACTTTAGTTTGTCATCCATGGGACCCGCTTTCTTGCTGCCACCTGCAAACTTTACACACTTATTGAACATGAATTATTATCTGTGATTTTTGATGCCTTCATCGATTCACGAAAATTTTATTAAAAACCTGCACAAAATAGTTTTTCTTGTACTTCTTTTAGGTAACGACTGGTTATGTGGACCCACTCAGAAAACTCAAGGCAAGGTCTTATGGAATACAAGAATGGTGGTACTGGGGTGACATAGCGGTGCTTTTGGGGACCATCTACTAAAAAATTACATTTAAGCCATTGGTTTGTTTAAATGAACAAATAAAGCGTAAAACAGTGTCCGCATAATTTGGAATACTGGAAAATGGAAACTGTAACCATAAGTGGAAAATTAAAATCAAGGGCATCGGTTAGATATATCGAGCGAGCTGAGCCCCAATTGTGATGAACGATCAAACTGAAAGAGAAAAAAGAATATGGCGTTCGGTACCAAACGCTCACTCGTCCCGATCTGCCTTGGGGCTCACCTGCGAGCCCCACCAGCATACGCACAGCGCCTAGATATCATTAAATCATATTCTATTGATGGTCACGACCAGAGATATAATTGAAGTTGGCAACAGCAATAACTAGACTCCAAACCCTAAACCTACTTATGAAGGCTAACCATAAACACCTTAAATCTTACCCTCAAGTCCGAAACTGGCCGTAAAACTAACCGCGAATCTTGATCATAACTTCCACTCCAACCCTAACCCTTAATATTAAACCTAAAGTCGACAACTAACCCAAGTCCTTAGTCTTAGCGCAAACACTAACCTGTAAATCTTAATCGGACGATACCCCTCATGCTAGCATTTAAGGGAGGCTTAATATGAAAAGAGGGTAAAGGAAGGGGTGATTAACTTAAGCCTACATAAATTACATAAATATGTATGTGTTAGGAGCGAAGATTCTGTGGGGCCACATATCCTATGGTTAGCTTGTTTTCTTACGTTTTCATATGTTAATAAAGTGGAAACGACAAAGACAAGGGAGACCGGAATGGCCATTTCTGGTTTTATAGCCATCATCAGCCAGTCATACCCAATCCCAAGTGTGGCACATCTGAGATTCGAACCCGCGACCTTTGGAAATTGAGTCAAACGCTCTACCATTGAGCCACGGGCTCGTTGTTTTGTCAGTTGCAATCGGGTATATGATGATAGTGTGTTGCTCACCGATCTGCTTAAGGAACATGTATGTTCCGTTGTGCCCTGGAGCTCAGACTAGAGCCCTCTTATGCGGTCGCATAGCGATATGTAGCATATGGTGATAAAGTAGAACCGACAAAGACAAGGGAGACCGGAATGGCCATTTCTGGCTTATTAGCCGTCATCAGCCAGTCATACACAATCCCAAGTGTGGCACACCTGAGATTCGAACCCGCGACCTTTGGAAATGGAGTCAAACGCTCTACCATTGAGCCACGGGCTCGTTTTTTTGTCGGTTGCGATCGGGTATATGATGATAGTGTGTTGCTCACCGATCTGCTTAAGGAACATGTATGTTCCGTTGTGCCCTGGAGCTCAGACTTGAGCCCTCTCATGCGGTCGCATAGCGACATGTAGCATATGGTGATAAAGTAGAACCGACAAAGACAAGGGAGACCGGAATGGCCATTTCTGGCTTATTGGCCGTCATCAGCCAGTCGGTCATGAAACGTTTTTTTAAAAAAGCGTCTTATCTTTTTACTAATATTCCTTACAAAATATACCACGTGGTGCATATTGGCCGCAAACATTAGGCGTGCTAGATGGGTAAGTCGATCCTACCGTAGATGAAACGGGCGTCGGATTGCCAGGTTTCGTCTATATCTCTCGGCTCAGATGGCTTCTTATGCCCACTTAGAGGCGAATTGCTGCGCGCCAATAAACAATCATGCATCTTTTCGCTTAACAATGGGAGCAGGCTCGCGCATACGCGTTTTTGACAATCCAGTCACTGGTCCTCGCCATATCTTAAGGTGTTTGCTCATTATTTAGCTGTATGATCGGTGTCTGATGAACATTTTGATTGCCCTTGGCATGCGTTCTGCAGCTTCCAAGACGTCGCCCACGTCGGTCAACGTCTCCGATGATTTCAGGTCTTTGTTCCAACTCAATATCGGTCATCTTTGGTTTTTTTGAGTGTTTGCTAATGAAGTTCGGAGGGTATCTACTTAAAAGGCATTCTTGCCGTAAGGCCCTGTGCTTATTCTCAATCTATTTGATGTAGCGTGAGCTGAGGCAGAGGATTTGAACCGGGTGGCAAGTTCTTTTATACGACAGGGAGTGATTACTGTTGCAGTGCAGGAATTTGACGGGTTTGTCGATTTTGAAAAGACGCCAGTCTGGAGGGTACCATTTTCCTGCCTCGACCACTGGACATCAAGAAACAGCCGTTTTCCGTCCCTTTCGGTCCCAATCGCGGCCGCTTGCTCCGGTCACCTACGGTCTCCCCGTAAATTGGCTTCTTTAGTTGTTCGTGTTTTGGCCCGGGCGCGGCGAGAGCAAGACACCAATCACCACCACTGTCAGTCAAGCCGCTTGTGCGCTGCTTTGTTGAAGTCTACGGTTGCCCAGCCAACTGTCTTGTCTGAATTTTGGTTTGGCACGCCTTGTGTTATCGAATAGTCGTACCCTGCTTCGTTTTCTCCGCCAGGAGGAGCTGTCCTAAACGATTCGCTCGCATGACAGCCCCCATGCCATGTACGTGCTTTTGTCGTGTCAGCTGTCAACGGGACTGGTGGTCTACGCAACCAGTCAGATACGTCGAAGTGCAGTTGATAAGCTAACCACTGAAGGGCACAATCTGATTGGTCTAATAGCAGTCCGACCTTGGACATTATCGTATGCTCGTTTTGCCTTAAATACGCAATGCACTTCTCTTCTTCCGCTCTTGCTGTTTGGTGATGATTTTGTCTTCGATCGAGGCGAGTTTTTGAATGAGGTACCATCGAGGCGTACGGCAACTTCATAACCTGGCCATTTCTCCATAGGTTGAAGTGAACGTAGAGGCAAGGTCAAATGGTATTACCTTTTCATCGAGGGTCTTTTAGAGTCCACTGAATATTGTTAGGTAATGCGTTTTATATGCGGCCGTGTATTTTGGAGAACCGATGTTTTGTCTTCAGGGAGGAAGTGCATCCATTCCTGCAGGCCATAGGGTCCGCAAGCATTTTCAGTTTTTTTGAGTTGACCACGTCCCTGGATACCTAGCGTGCCAAGATAATCTGATTTAATCTGACCATTTTTTGCCTGCGATGCACAACCTGTCCAATTAACTTTGCTGCTTAACGGGCCTTCACATTTTCCACCATGTTTACATCTAAAAAACGAATGCCCGTTGGTAACTGAATCAAAGGAAGTTATGTTTTGGCAGATCTATGATGACGCCTGACTTAACTTGCACTTTGGCACAGCAAGTTGCGCAATCAAGTACACGGTACAGGCCTCATAGAATGGTTTAATCAGCATGCGACCTTTTCCGGTTAAGATCGAGTGAAGCATAGCAGAGGGACATCTGTGCATCCAGACAGAGATTTTACAGTAACCTTAAAGAAAAGACGCAGTAGACGCCAAAAATAATGGTAAGCCGGGCACCCATGACGACCAAACTGGCCTAGCGGTGACAAATAGCTGCTTTTGTTGGAATGCCTTTTTGCGTACAGCATGTACATCACCTTTTCATCGAACAGGTATGTATTCGTGATTTTTATGCGTGGGTAGGTGGCAGGCCATCCCCGAGATCGTCAGCGTGGCCCTTTGCGTCTTCCTCTCCACCTCACGATCCTTATTGATTTGCTGTTGGAGCGAAACCAGTCAATCGACTTGCGTCAATAAACGATTGGCTGTAAACGACAGAGAACAAAGTCGCACATGCACTGGGGTCTAAGAATCTTAACAGCGGACACGGACGCACAACTGTTTGAGGAGAACACTTGTGGCACGCTCTTTTTTCTCAGTACAAGTTGTTCGAAACCGATTTGTCTTCCCTGACGACTGATCTGAGAACCCTCGATTTGTCGATCATTGAAACCTCGCGCCAGCGCCCCAATAAGACAATAAGTCACTATGCCTTTTATTAATATATTAATTAATACTGCTGTAACATAATAAAACCTAATACACACGCGTGCTTGGAGATCAATCCATAGGTATAGCAGTACCCATTTTAATAGAGGTGTGTTCACCAGCTGCTGGGCGAATGAGAGTATGTTAAGTTGTCCTTGATGGTTCGATTTCAAAGACCATCCAGACTGTCGTTTAGTGCTGAACAATCGTTACTCTAAGCCGACGGGGGGCATTTAAACTAGTCAGTAATACTTTCCTAGCTTTTCACATAGAGGCAACTTTTATTGTTATTCTATCTACGAGACATTTCAGAAATCCCCACTCATTCATCTTTGGAAAGGTTGATGTTTATGAACCGTTTTGCGTTTCGCTGCTAAATTGGTGCGAGTTTCGGTGTCGTTAACGGAATTTTTCCCTATTAACTCTGTTGTCACTGGGCATCGCCAAAAACAAGGTCCTTTCTGGTGTGGCAGCTTTGCTTGGCTAACTCCGGAATCAAATAAGCGTGGGATCGGATTATCAACCGTCGTGACTGGGAAAAGGGGTGAATTCAAACGTGCGCTGCCTTTATCACGCGTGCTCAATCTCCTACACTAGTCAGCGAATCACTGTGCACTGTCGTATTGACCTTGCTTTGCAGGCACTCTCACTCAGTTTCGACTGCTGTCCCAGCTAGAACGGACGATTCTATTAGTGCAAACATAATGTCTCTACTGGGATAACTCATATGCACTTGACTTCCTCCACACTAAGTCAAGGTTTTACTCTGGTAAAATTACCAAGGAAATTGCCAAATTCCGCTGGATTTTTCAGGCTTTACCATTAGAGGTAATGCCTAACGGTTGAGTCACCGATCCAGACTGCTCCGGCCGACCAATCCTACATGTCACTTAATGCAGCCCTCCTTCGATTTAATGCTGTGTCCGGTCGCCAGCGCTCTCAACAGCTGATTCGTAAAAGGTGTCTGGATATCCTAATACCCACCTCGTGGTGAGTTCCATATCAATGCTAAACTCCTCAATGAAGTGTTCATAGAGCCCCTGTTAAGAGATGTTCAGACCATTCTGATATCTGGCCATATTGTAGACTATTCTACTTTGTAAACTTTAGAATTTAGAATTTATATTTGGTTAGCACCGGGAAGGTACTGTCTAAGCAAACATTAGTAACGAAATAAAGTTATGACAATGTGTGCAGATAAAATGTACAAATTCATAAATTGTCCTGCTATGTCAACAGTTAGCAATGTTTTAAAATTAATGGTGAACTAGAAAAAAATAGGCAGTGAAAAAAAACTCCTACCATGAAAATTGAGGCAGAGTTCAATAGGTCTTCATTTTCGAATAGAAGGTAGGAGAAAAAAACTGCTTAGGAAAAAATAGTCAGGTGGTATAATAGGGTAATACTGCAGTAGCATTTCAGAATGAGATAATGAAACGTCGAGGTGATTCGTTCTTGATCACTTAGGCGTATGAAACAGAATCTCACGAAAATGCGTCAATGAACTTAAGTCCTCAGCATCATAGGATCCAGAATTGAATTCTGATGATGGTTGGTATCCAAAGAAACCGCAGCATTTAAGACTGTGGACCACAGAATTTGTACGTCCGAATGACGTCATCGTTTGGAGGACGGGTGATATAAGGAGACATTATAGTTCATGGGCGTCTCGAGGTAGCGTAAATATAGTTTCAAGAGGGTTACTCAAATTCCCGATGGTCCTTTCTCCGAGTCATGGGGAAAGCTACTGGGAAAAGATGAGGAAAATAAAAGGTAAATAGAATCAGTGTTAAGATAAATGTGCATTCTTCGCTTGAATGCAGATAGACTAGTTAACGACCTAATTTCAATTGGAAAGTTATTCCAAAGAAAACTATACCTAGAAGCAAAGAAGAGAGCGTTTACACGTGGAGGATGCAGGGGAGGTATAATTAGTTCAGAATTTCTTAGGTTATAAGGAACACTAACGGGGGTAATGACAGAAAGCTTTGGGAGAGTTGAACTATTATTAAGACGAAAAAGGAGACAAAAGCCTGCTTCAAGTCTCCTGACCCAAAGAAATTTTAGCTTCGTTAGCTGGCATCTTGTTGAGTAGGAAGTAGTTAAAAGAGTCGGATATAGGAGTTTTTTGGTGAAATTTCTTTGAACATTTTCAATTTTTGAACGGCTAGATTCGTTCATGGCCATGGCCTTCCGATAGAATCTGATTTATTTATTTATTTACTGCCAGTTTACAGGCAAGTTAAAAAGAGATATATAGTGAAGGATCGAGCTGACGGTAATAAAAACTTATGATCATTCTATCAAATGTTTTTTCAGAAGAAAAACTGCAGCTCATTGGATGATTAAAGTTCGGAACGGAGAATGGTTGACACAGGTGCCCGGTGTAGTCTTTCTTCCTTCGATATTATAGATCTAGTATTATTCACCAAAAAAGGCATGACGGCGAACGGTTGCTCTCTGTCGACCGAGGTATTAACCGATTACGGACTTCAGAGCCAGCAATATTACCCTCAGAATGAAACCTGGCACAAGGTTCAGGGTCCGCGAACACCATTAGAACGGAAGAGAGATTCCACCGAATCGGCATCCAAAATCCGTGAGTGGTGTCCTAAATCCTGTAGAGAGCTAGTGACAGCTCTCTTAAACAAAAAATAGCTTTGCTGACTTTTGAGACCTCTTGGTAGCTTATTCCAGATTTTTATAGCGTTTACTGAAAAACAGGCGGTATCTAACTGTGCATGTCAGATGAAAAAATAAAATGATATCTCGATGACTGGTGCAACGAGAGTGGTCGAGCTGCCTCAAAGTAGTAAGGGGGCTAAAAGTACGAATGTTCAAAAGTTTGACCAGTAAATATAGGCCCTTCTGTAATCCGCGAAGCCATAACAGATCAAGGTTAGTAAGTGCACAACGTGTTTTTGGTAGGACAGGTTTCCCGTTTTTCTGAAGAGGAAACTCTTTTAGAAAATAAATGCTGGACTGGTTCTTTCTTATTCCGTTCACTAGCGTACAGAAGGCTGAATAAAAACGAGCAATATTCCAGATAAGATCTGACCTACATTTTTCAAGGGCAGGTTCTTATATTGACGGTTTTAAAATTTCTGAGAATAAACGCAATTTTTCGGCGTGCTTTCAAGACACTCAGGTTGCATGCTATGATAGATTAAGACCACTAGAATATGATATGCCCAGATCCTTTATAACTCAAGAAAAATTTAGGTCGTGACCGTCTATGCTTAGCTGGAACTGAGGGTGTTGCCAACCACCATAACGGAGCATTTTTACCAAGAAAGGAAAGGCAAAATGTGCACCACCACTGGGCGAACGCATGAAGATCCTTTTTAGGAGCTCAAGCACGATGTTGCGATCGACCGGTTTATATCGATAGGCAACTTTCAAATTGTCAGACAGATTATTTGGATCAAGGGACAGGATGGAAGTGTCGTTTTGTAGATGAAAACGACGTGGGAGTCTACGCAGTCTACGGCGGATAGATAAAGGGAGGTAAACATCATCATTGACATTAATTATTTTCTAATGGGGAATAAAACGGGTTATGATTGGACATAGAATTCCGTACAGTGTATCAGTACAAACCTTTACATCCAAACATAAAAAGAAGTCAGACCAAAAATGGGAATTAAGATACGTCAGTAATTCCCCCATATTTGCTGATCGGAAATCACGGGAAAAACTACATTCTTTGGAAAATGTTTCAGCAGCCTCGAGTTCTAGTGTATGGCATGGCCAGAACTCCCAATTGGGTCTAAAGGTGTCACTGACAATGGCTGACCACCTCCACAGAAAATAAGATCAAGTATGTTTGATCCAGATCTCAAATACTTCCTACTCAACTAGATGCCAGCGAACGATGTTAAAATTTCTTTGGGGCAGGAGACCTGGTAGCAGGCTTTTGTTTCCTTTTTCAACTAAATAATAGCTCAAATCTCCCTAAGCTATCTGTCATTACCCACAATAGTATTCCTTATAACCTCAGAAATTCTGCACTGCATCCTCCACCTGCATCCCCCACCTGTTAATGCTCTCTATTCTATGCTTCTAGGTAGAGCTTTCTTCTGAATAACTTATCAATAGAAATAAGGTCGTTAACTAGTCTATCTGCATTCAAGCGTAAACTGCACATTTATCTTTGCATTAATTCTATCACCTTTTATTTTCCTCGTCTTTTCCGAGCAGCTTTCTCCATGACTTGGAGAAATGGCCATCGGGAATTTAAGAGACCTTCTTGAAACTATTTTTCTCTACCTCGATTCCTGATGTCTCCTAATACCACCAGTCATTAAAACGATGGAAGTCATTATGACGTACACATTCAATTATTCTCCCATTACGCTGGATAATCACAATCATCAGAATTCAATTCTGGATCCTGAGATTCCGAGGCCTTATATTCACTGACGCCTTTTCGCGAGATATTGTTTCATGTGCCTAAGTGATCAAGAACGAAACATATCGCCGTTTCATTATCTCATTCTTAAATGCCACTGCAGTATTAGCCTACCCGACACCTTACCTCTTTTGCTAAGCTAATTTTTTTCTCATACCCTCTTTTCGACAACGGAGGCCTATTGAACTCTGCCTCCATTTTCAAGGATGGAGTTTTTTCACCGCCTATTCTCTTGTTCACAATTAATTTCGAAACACCGCTAACTATTGCCCTAACGGGACAATATCTACCTACATTAATAACTATTTGTTCATTTTATCTGCACACCTTAATAATGTTTGTTTCGATAGTGCCTTCCCGGTGCTTACCAAATATAAATTCTAAATTCTAAAAAAATCCTCGGGTGGGGAAATCAACCACCTGGTCCCACATGCCGATATCTATGGCCTCGAGTAAGTCTTCGAACTATGCAGAACCGGAAGGTGGAAACCAGTGAACTTCATGAAGATTGAAGTCAACTGCAATCAAGTAGTACTGCAGATTTGAGTCAGCTGCGGTGGGAAATACCTACAAGAAGCAGAGCATAATCCTGGCTAGCAGTGGGTGGGCGATACACACAACCAACGATTATTGTAGACAATGCGAGGCAGTACAGGAACGACTTAAGCAGTTTTTCGAGTCGATTGGCATCTGATGAATTCAGTGTATGTCCTCAAGGCTGTCTGAAGGTTGTAGACAATAAAGTGCCTATCCAATCAACCAACTTTAGGAAGCAATTCCATTTCACTAGCTCCGCAGAAGATAGACCCCAAGGGCAGAGGGCCATACATCATTCCAAAATGAAGCGCAGTCTGCGTGGACTTACATCTAGAGCATTAAAACCCCCGGCCATATTCAGGTAGGAAATACCGAACCGAAGTTTGCCACAATTCGGATTGACTACGCAGGGAGCCAGTGGTCCCCACTCACGCGGTTAGATGCACAGATTTTGGGTCGGTCATGAGAGTATCCTTATGTGGAAACCCGTAATCCGACATACTACCCACACAGTAGTTCACAAAATAACTCACATATTCAAAAACATGGCCGAAAAACCCAGCTAAGGACTGAAATCACTCAATTCACAAAAAAAGCTCGTCGAGCTGGCAGACGGTGCATTTTGTGTCGCACAACTCGAACCAAAACTCAAAACAGCAGAAGAATGTGTTCTCCAGATTGCATCTCAGATTTTTAACTCGTCGGTAAACACTACTCCATGTATATTAGGAAAAGAATTGTTCCTAATATTGAACCCTGGATAAGCCCACTCTTGACCACAAAAGAACTAGACTTCTCTCAACTGATGCGTACAACCAAGCGCTGATACACGATTAACTGTTCTATCCATTTGAGGAAGTAACCCTGATTCCTATTTGTTCTAGCTCGCACAACAGTATTCGGTGTGGCACAGTGCTGAAGGCTTTTTAAAGTCAATAAAGGTGATATGAACCACATACCTATCCTCCAACGCTCAGTTCCAGCTCTGGGGATATTACAGCAAATTTTTTTGCATATCTGCCTTACCGGAATCATCGTTGCCAGTTTGATAGCAGGTTATGAGCCTCTATGAATTCCAGTAATTTGCTCTTAATGATCCTCTCCATGACCTTGTCAGGGATCCATGTCAAGCTTATTGGCCTGTAATTTTTCACCGATGCCCGGCTTATACTGTTGTCTAGGGGAGTTATATGGGCCAGCTTCCAACAATAAGAAGTGTTCTAAAGTCAAATAAAGTTTGAAAGAGCATTGACAAAGCTACAGAAAGTTCACTGACCAGTTCGTTGAGAAGCTTGGGAGGAATCACGTCCTGTCCTGGAGATTTCGACTCGTTTGGTTTCTTAAATTCCCTTGGAAACAAATTGTTGAAAACGGGATATTACTAATGCTTTGAGCCTACCGGTTTCTATGGATGGATGGAGCAGCCTTGCGTCGTTTGTGCAGACTGATTGGGAAGACTAGGAGAAATACTGGAATTTTTCCTTTTTGAGACATTTTCACGCCAATGGAAGACATTATTATCGACATTTTATGTTTTCTTCTTGTATTTTTGTGGAGGTAGCTGTAGAAAAATTCAGGATTTCGTGTAGCTTTTTACAGCAGATTATTCTCAAATTCTGTATATGTTTTAAAGACTATGTTTCTCTTGAAGCCGTGGCTTTCTAATGATCACCGCGGACTGACCTCGGACAGAACGCAGATACTTGTTTGCTGAAAAACATAAATAAGATCGGCATTGACCTGATATTCTTCTTATGGGCGACTGTAATGGTCTTGCTATTCGATGGATCGATATGCATGCCAAGTCCTCAATATACGAGTTCGACTTCTGTCCACTAAAGAAAACACTGGAAGATTTTCTCATACAGCATGTCCTCATTTCAAAACGAACGCGTGGAGATCAACAGGCTAGTTGTTTAGACCTCATCTTCATCAAAGATCCTGAGAGTATAGACTAGGGACACTACGTCCACTTGATCAAAATGACCATGCAGTATATTCTTGAAATTACGGTCTATATTCTGTATCATATGAAAAGAGTGAAATGAGGCTCGATATATGGCGAGTAAAATTTGCCAAATAGGAGGTGAGGCAGCACGTATAGACTTGGATGTTCTCTTCTCACAGAATGTAACTGAGGGCTATAAATTATGTACCGAGAGGCTTTTGACTCGAATTGAGACCAACTGTCCGTATTAAAAGCCTAGAAGCTCCAACTAACCTCAATATCTAAAACGATATGTTCTCAGTTCTTTCACTCTGCTTTCACCAGGACCACTGGGTGGGTAACTTGACTCACGTGGGAGTAAACTCATGGCACCCGGTGGGGCCTCGTAGCTAAGTTGTCTAGAGCGTTGGCTGTACTAAAGCCTTCCCTTGCTGTCGTGGGTTCGGATCCCACCGTGGCCGCCGAGGTTTTCAAAATTAGTTCAAATGAATTAAAATATTATGTTTTACAAAGAAGCAGTTTTTGAAGAATGAAAAGGCTTGAAGCAATTTAAACCTTCCGGTGCTGAGTGAGATTCCAGTAGAGCTGCTCTTCGAACATACTGGAGAGCTGGTCAATCTTGTATCCTTTCTGTGCCAGACATTGATTTATCCTTGAATTCTTCCCAAAGACTGGAAAACAGCCCATATAACACCGCACCTGTAACCGAATACATAACCATCGCTCTGACCTCAATCTGCTTCAACGTCATGGAAAAGACCATGAAAATGGAGTTGATGACATATTTATAAACGCACAACCTCTGATCCAATACCCACTACGGCTTTCTAGGAGAAGGTCGTCTGAAACGCACTTGCTTCATATGATGCAAAGCTGGAGAAGAACGCTCCATGCAAAAAAAAAACTGTGCATGTGGCCCACATTTGTTTCCAAAAAAACCTTCGATAGTTTTCCACACCAGCGTCTCCTGCACATGCTGAGAGTAATGGGTATCAAAAGCATACTTGCTACATGAAGAGAAAATTTCCTCGTGGTTCTTTCCCATTTTTTTCTTTGTAGGGAGAGAGCGATCAAGGCACACAGCTCTACAAATCGGAGTCCCACAGGTTTTCGGGAATTGGCTTGTGATTGTACTACGTTTACGAACAATACATAAATCTGGAAAGTCATCCACGATGCACGACGAAGCCAACTTCTAATAAAAACTTTGCCGATTGGACGAAAGGTCCCACAGCTGTCTCCTTCTTTGCAATCTAAGAAATGCATCCTGCTGCGTCTGCAAAATTAAAATCAGATCTCTGATACACGGCTGTACTATCTGAAAGGAATGCATCTCCGAGAAACAGAAATACAGCAAGATTTCAGCGGTTGGATTATGGACAACCTTTACCCTTCTGCACAATGTTGCAAGGTGACTAAAGCAGCAACTTCAATGCTGTAAGCCATATAATGGACATTTACAGTTTTCGATAAAAGACCTGGAGACCCTGGACGTAGCAGAATTACAATCAACTAGAACAGGTGCAGAGACGAGATAGAAAATTAGAAAGTGATAAAGGTTATCTGCCATACGAGATCCGTCTTAATAAACTAAATTTCTCTCGTCTGAGTTATAGGCAGTTGCAAGGAGACGTTATTGAAACTTTCCATATCATGCATGGCTTAGACTGTGCATTCCTGTGCAATGACTGATTCCAACTCTCAACTACAAATAAACTCCAAAGGCACCCCTCAAAATACGTGTTCCCAAAGGACAAATGGATATAAGAAAGTAATTTTCCTCCAGCCATGTCATGGAACGTTGAAATAGCCTCTCTGAGGCAGTTTCAATGTCTCAGTCCATGGAGACATTCAACTATCGGCTGGACAGGCATACTGCGAAAACAAGTGGACTTTGTGACCATTTAACTTTAAAAAACAAGTGTGCTGTGTGATTGTTAGCTAACATTCACCTGACGCTGTCATTTATTTACTTTGTTGCGTAAGCCTCTTCCCTCAAAAACGTTACACACTGACCGCCACTGAGGTCGTACTATTCTATCCGTAGCTTACTTTTAATTAAATATACTAATGTAAGAATTACCAACGCATAGTTGTACAGTTTGATGTTTCCTTGCAGTTAATTGCTGTTGAAAATTCCCAATTTTCGATATTCTTTCGTTGGTGGTAACTGATAGTAGTTCAAAATTAACTCAAATAATCTGAAATGAACTGAAACTTGATTGCATTTTCCATGAGAAATAATGCACGAAACCCCTACGATAGATTCAATTCAATTCAATTCAATTCAATTTATTGAGGGAAATAGGCATGGGCCTTTGAGTACCCTATTTGTAACGTAAAATTCAGTGCGGTATACAGAGAAACCGTGTGGGTTGCCAAGGTACAAAAGGCGGTCATAAAATTTGACAAGTGGTGCATGACTCTCGAGGGTTAAGATAAATGCCTCATCGCTCAGGCTCGTTGCGGAACATAAAACTGTCAAGGTTCCTTTTAAAGCTTTCCAGCGATGGTGACATCACAACGTCTTCAGGGAGGGCATTCCATGGTTTAACCACTCTGACAGAGAAGGAGAACTTGCGCACATCCAGTCTCGCCTGCTGGACACGCAGTTTCAATGGGTGACCTCGGAGATGGGTCGTGGTGGCAAATTCAAAGAAGTTCGAGAATTCCAGGCAACAATCCAATCCCTTCACAATGCGGAATGTCTGCAGGAGATCACCACGCATTTGCCTATAACTCAAAGGGAACAGATTAAGATTCATTAGGCGGGTGGGATATGGCAAGGAGCTTTGACTTCTAACCATTTTTGGTGGCTTTTCCTCTGGACTCTTTCGAGGCAGTTCTGATCTTGAACTGTCCAGGGTTTCCAGGCGTGCATAGCATATTCCAAATGTGGCCTAATGAATGTTCCAAAGGTCTTAGCAAAAAAAGATCTTCATCGAAATCCAAAAAAAGGCTCGTCTGATGGCATGCAACACCGAAATTGCCCCTCTTCGCCACTTTCGAGCAGTGAGACGATGGTTTTAAGGTGGTGGTCATCAGCACACCAAGGTCCTTTTTGGGTTTCCACGTCTTTTAAGGCTTCACCGTTGAGAAAGTAACTTCTACTTTCGGCAGATCCAGACGGGTTGCCTAAGCGAAGTATTGTACACTTATCGACTTTGAACCGCAAAAGCCAATGATTCGACCACTCCTCCAACCGAGTTAGGGTTGATCTGCAGTTTATCTTCGTCAGCAGGGCTCTGGATTACATTCCAGATTTTTAATGTCGTCGGCAAACATTGCTGCTTCACAGTCGAGATTCCTGACACAATCGTTCACGTATATTAAAAACAGTATTGGCCCTAGTACTGAACCCTGAGGAACCCCACTCTCGACCGCAGCAGACCTTGACCTCTCTTGGCCGATGCACACAACCTGGCGCCGACCCACGAGGAAGTTTTTCGATCCACTTGAGGAGGTTACCTCTGATTCCAATTCTTTCTAGCTTGTAAAGCAGTCTCTCGTGCGGCACAGTATCGAAGGCCTTTTGAAAGTCAATGAAGGCAATGTGAACCGCGTGTCTATCTTCAAGTGCTTGGGTCCACCTCTGGATCGAATACAGCAAATTCGTTGTGCATGATCTTCCTTTTCTGAACCCGTGTTGACAGCTTGATAACAAATTATGAGTCTCTAGGAATTTCACCAATTCGCTCTTGATGATCCTTTCCATAATCTTACCAAGGATGCATGTTAAGCTTATGGGCCTGTAGTTTGTCACTGACGCCCGGCTACCGCTTTGTACAAGGGAGTTATATGTGCTAGCTTCCAATCGAAAGGAAGTGTTCCGGAGTCAAAGGACTTTTGAAAGAGCACTGACAAAGGTGCGGAAAGTTCATTGGCGAGTTCTTTCAGAAGCTTGGGTGGAAGCTCGTCTGGTCCTGGGGATTTCGACTCTTTTAGTTCTTTTAATTCCTTTTGGATCAGAAATTCTGAGAATAGTATGTGGCTAATGCTTGCAGTCGGCGGGTTATCCACTGAGATAACCATTATAACCTCTGCAATTCGAATTCGCTAAAAAAATGTGACTGTGATACAAGAAGATGATTATTGTTCCCATAGTTGTAATTTTTGACCTTAGCTGGATTCCATAATTAAGTCGGTTTTGCCTGGTATCTTCAGGCTGTTATCAAGCATAGAGAAAATTCCCGCCTCCTGTCATCCTGTAGATAATGTTGTATACTACTAAACTAGTGTAATTCTGTATGCCAGTGCATAAATTCTTTTTTTTAAAGATTGGTATTGTTCCACTAAATGGTTGCATCTATACGTTTGGCTGGATTGTTCCGGGTGTAACACTCACCCATATTGTGGTGAAACATTCGGTTGTAGTATTTATCGCAATTTTATGCGTACTGTTGTACTCAGCAGCCTTTAATTATACTTTTATTGTTCAAATACTTCCCGCTGCTTCGAGTTACTCAGTAAAAAGAGGTGCGTGATAATATAAAGCTCGCTGGTGTCACGCATCGAATATACCAATTATTTTTTCCTCGTAAGAGCCCCGGTAGTTACTTCAGTTTTTATACACAGGTAAATCGCTGAAGAAGGCCGGTATAATGTTGTTGAATTGTTATCACAGGCTAAACACCTTGGGGCCATAATCTAACATCCTTCACTTCATTGAATATGAGCTAACTGTTTAAATTAATCGAGAACAGTTTTGTGTTTTGCGTGAAGGCCGTAGATTTTTATGAAATACGGCATACTGGACGTGTTTCTGACGCTCTCTCATTTCAAACGTATAATTGACGGTGAGTTAACAAAATCTTGAAGTAACTTTTTAAGTGCTACCTTCTTGTAAATAAGTTCTCCACACGAGTTTATTAGTTTTTTAACACAAAACATCCCCTAGGGTAATCCCATTCATATTTAACTTGAAATTGCTCCTATTTTCGGTTTATCACAAATAGAAACGTAGGGTTAGCAATAAATTGTTCAGCATTAATTTAAAATACAACTGATATACTCATAATTATGTCTCAAGGATGTGCGACAGGAACGGCAGTTCATTCCTTTCTGGATGAATTCTAGAAGGGAAAATCGAAAAAATGAATGTATAAACATGATAAAATGTGGATGTGAAATCGTCGACGAAATTGGAAAAAAATGCATTAAATTTTCTTTGGGAGAGGAAGCGTTTGCACATTCATATGTGAGATCACTTGATAAAGATGATTACATATGAAACATATCGATATATTTTATAACATTTAAGTAAACCGAAAAGATTTCCTTTAAAATGGTGGCATTCTTTCGTAACTCATATTGTTGGGATGATGCTGTCCTGATGTTAGAAATTAAACTAAATAACCTTGCCTATTTAAAACGCAACTCAGAATTTCGGTTACCAATTCACTAGATAGCGAATTTATTGTACAAAGGAAGAAGATATACTTACGTTTTTGTGGATACCTTTCATTTATAACATTCAATTTTAAACTTTTCGTACTTCAAACAAGCGTGTATCGGTGCGAGGCCCATAGTCACCCATAACCGAACTAAAACCCCTTTTAATAACTTGTCGAGGGCTTAGGATGACTATTCTCGACAAATCGTCTTCTTAGGCGATGCCATTGCGAAAATAACCTAAGCGAGCTCATGCATGCATTTCGGGCAGAAACCAACCTTGTTTAAGCTGAAGTAACCAAATTTGCCCCGATGATCTCATCTGGGTAAACAAAGATGGTTTTTGTAACCTCTGTGTTATCCTTGGATCCTGGAGCTCATTAAGCTCTTTTATGAGTTTAAGTCACAAAGAGTGGTTGAGTGATAAATCAGATTGTGAAGGATTTTGTTTTAGCCGTTTTTTATTGGCCTGAGAATAAAGTGAAATGAGTTTGTTTATGACAAAAGTCTGAAAAGTCTCAATGGCTGCTATATCAAATGATGTAGTCCGTGGAATGACATAAATATAAATTTTCGATCACGTGTTATCGTTCACTGTGCGTTAAAATGTCTTCAGGCAACACAAGATAAATCGTGGTCTGTAGTCTGCATAGTTTAAACAGTTCTTAATATATTTCTGTTAAGTCAATAATGCAGAAGGGAAGAACGATTGCCCTAGATCAGACAACTTGCATTAGATAGCTTTTGGAATGAACACGCAGGTCCCGATATTTATAAATTTGCGATTCATTAGAATGCGTTCTCTGCTGAATAGGAACCGTTTTTACATTAGTTTCATTATTTCCAAATTTTAAGAGCGTAGAACCAACACCTTCCTTTTTGGTTAGATTCCGACATGGGAAATCTACGTTGTGGAAGATCTCTGAAACATATTAGTCTTTCATCCGAAATGAAGCATATCTAGTCGCGAACACTGTTGTTTCTAAGCTTATACACTTTTTGGTAGACTGCGCAGCTAAGCATAGACGGTCACGACCTCAATGTTCCCGGAGTTATAAAGCATCTGGGCATATCATATTATAGTGGTCTTAATCTATCATAGCATGCAACCTGAGTGTCTTGAAAGCACGCTGAAATATTGCGTTAATTCTCAGACATTTTAAAACCGTCAATATAAGAACCTGCCTTTGAAAAATGAAGGTCAGATCTTATCTGGAATATTGCTCGTTTTCTATTCAGCCTTCTGTACGCTTGTGAACGGAATAAGAAAGAACCAGTCCAGCATTTATTTTCTAAAAGAGTTTCCTTTTCAGAAAAAAGGAACCTGTCCTACCAAAAAACGTTGTGCACTTACTAACCTTGATCTGTTATGGCTTCGCGGAATACATAAGGGCCTATTTTTACTGGTCAAACTTTTGAACATTCGTACTTTTAGCCCCCTTACTACTTTAAAGCAGCTCGACCACTCTCGTTGCACCAGTCATCGAGATATCTTTTTATTTTTTTCTCTGACATGCACAGTTAGATACCGCCTGTTTTTCAGTAAACGCTATAAAAATCTGGAATAAGCTACCAAGAGGTATCAAAAATTCAGCAAAGCTATCCTTTGTTTAATAGAGCTGTCACTAGCTCTCTACAGGATTCAGGACACCACTCACGAATTTTGGATGCCGATTCGGTGGAATCTCTCTTCCGTTCTAATGGCGTTCGCGGACTCTGAACCTTGTGCCAGGTTTCATTCTGAGGGCAATATTGCTGGCTCTGAAGTCCGTAGTTGGGTAATTCCTTAGTCGAGAGAGCGCAACTGTTCGCCGTCTCGCCTATTTTGGTGAAGAATACGAGATCTATAATACCGAAGGATGAAAGACTACACCGTGCACCTTGGTCAACCATTCTCCGTCCCGAACTTTAATCATCCAATGTGCTGTAGATTTCTCTCCTAAAAAAACATTTGAAAAATGATCAGGAGTTTTTTCACCGTTAGCTCGATCCTTCACTGTAAATCTCTTTTTAAATTGCCTGTAAATTGGCAGTAAATAAATAAATCAGATTCTATCGGTAGGTTAGTTGCCCAGCATTGCTGTAGTTTGGGTTAAGTGTTGTTCCTCATAAGAAAACAGATTTTGGAATTTCAGTCAGTTTAGTTAATTTTGTGACACGCCCTATGCGCTACCGGGAGGTTAAGTGTTGATTAATTTCCTGCATTGGGTGATAAATTTTAATAGAGTAATATTCGTGGTAAACTTGAGCAGCTTATAGCTCGAATAAACAATCGTTAGTTGCTACATCGAACTGGGCTAGGAAATTAAATGCCAGAGAGACTAAATGCAGGCTTAAAATTTGTTCCTTTGATAGGCTAAGGTCAATTTGATTGATACTCAGTTATTATACACATGTCGAGAGTCTCGATTGCCTTGCCTTTAACTCAGCCGGCACACGCCATTCACTCCTAAAGTCACATCAATCGGAGTTGTAATTTGTCTGCGCTAGGCTGCCTCACTCTTAGTACCCTAAAACGTGAGTTATCCACTGATTTTGTGATCGTTAACTAGTCATAACAATTCAAAGCTACCTCGGTTAGATAATCAAGAGGAGTGGTCGCACAGAGCAGGCATCATTGCACGCACCAATGACGTCCCTTTATGAAACGTTACGCCTGAACAGGACGCGCACAGACGACGTTCCAGAATTTTCCTGGATAGAACACGGCTATACGTCGATTGGGGTTAAACGCCACAAACAACCAATAGCAACACAGGTACTAACTAAAAGCCAAAACACCCATGGTTAACCCATATTATACCGCTGCATGACAAAGCTGCGAAGGGTGCGGCGGTGCCATCGCGTTCCCTGAGTGCCTTTAGCTGCAGTTTTGAAAATGGTTGATCTTTAAATTCCCCAGAAATTAATGGCTAACTTGGAGTAGCTCAGTCAGTATAAAGGCGCAGGCATAGAGTTGTTATTACTACTTAAGTCCATCAGCAACAGCGAGATAACCGCATAAGATTCATTAAAATGTCAACTTACTGCATATATTCACCCCAGTGGTAGACCATCTGGTTGCGTGTGCGCATGCTTGTGTTTCCGGTCCCAGCTTACGGTCAAGGTTTTGCTTGGCTGAATGAAGGCAGAGTAAGCCCGAAACAGTTCTGTATCAAGTTACCCCGAACTCTGTCCTCCCCTCTGAGATATATATATATATATATATATATATAGGTGGAATGATATTACTGACAAAAACAAGTAAGACTGGTATGGCCACTTCTGGCTTAATAGCCATCAGCAGCCAGCCATACACAACCGCAGGTTTTGCCAGTTTCGATCAGTAATATTAACAATGGTAGATGGGCAAGACAACGAGCTCGTGGCGCAGTGGGTAAAGCGTTGGACGTCTAACCAACAGGTCGCGAGTTCAAGCCTCGGGTGCCGCAGCGCCTGGGGTTAAGTATGGCTGGCTGATGCCGGCTAATAAGCATCAAAAATGACCGTTCCATTCTCCCTTGTCTTTGTCGGTAATATCATTCTGTCTATACCCCTAGCCACTCTGCTGCTGCTGGCGGGGCTCTCGAGTGAGCCATAAGGCACAACAGAACGACTGACCCCAGTAAACCGATCGGTGAGTGCCCATAAAAATATATATACATATATTTTAACGATCAGGCAGCGCCTATTTACCATTTGTTCATATGCATATATGTAGATAAACAATAACCATGCATTACTGCGGAGATAGCCATGTTAAACCCTTCTCCGATAGCAGTGTTATGCACCTATCTAGGTTGAGGGCAAAAAATCTGCCAATTTCGGTTGGGGAAATCACCTCGTTCAGGCTTCTTTATGAAATGCTGTACTGGATTGGATGACAGATATAAAGCTAGTTCACCTTGAGATTGCGAACCCAATGCGGTATACAGGCGCACTTAGAGGGCTAATGGCGATGAACTAGTTAAGGTGTTACTTTACTTTTATCATTCTACTGGTCTCCTCGACACTGACGGAAATCTGAAAGGAACTTCTGTCTGCCAATGATATAACTGTGGTTTTTTCTGATTCCATCAGTTAAAATTCAAACTTATTTAATAAATGTTGGTTGACTAACCTACTTGTTGCGTTCCACGGTAGTTAATTTTACCCGTTTCATAGTTTTAGCAGCAATAACGGCTGATAAGTTGAAATAAATACACAAACACATGTAATATATAAGTGCCATGAGTGAGCCCTGCAATACAGGACTGGTGGTAGGACTGGGTTTAAAGGATATGCCAAAAGGTGACAATAGGCCAAATACTCTGGGAAAGACAGATTAATAACAACAATATAACCAGTAACGCTGTTCAAATATACCTCAAAGATATAAGATAACACACAGCTCGAACGGTTGTGTGTAAGAAGACTGTAAACGGACCGAAAACATGGAAGGCGCAAGCACTCGATATGGACTAATAGGCAACAGATTGCTGAAAGCTGGAATTCGTTACCGAACACTAATTCCAACACGAACACAAAGAACTAGCCTTATACGGTGCTCCTTAGCCCTATTTCTAACCCCAAGTATTAATCCTAAGTCTGAACCCTAAACCTTAATCCTAAGTCTGAACTACAAGCGTAACCCCTATCCCTAAACCCTAACCCTCAGCTCTATACCTAACCCAAAGTCATCACCCTAAAATATACGAATAAACTTCAATCCCTAACACCATCACCGAATACTAGCACTAATCCCTTAACTAATTCCCAATCCCAAAACCCAAACGTAAGATGTCCACCTAAATAAAATAAAAAGCTCTCTTACAGTAAGGAAATCATTGTCCTTTACGTATTAGATCCCCACTGACAATGTTTACTCGAAAAAGTAATTTTGATTGGTTTCTTTGGTATTTGTGACATTTAAATATGCAATTGTTTCTTCAGACTGGGTGAGAAACAGAGGGCATGCCAAAAACCGCCAGGTTGGAAAAACTTGAAGCCGAAGGAGTTCTAAATGCAGACTTCACTACGTCCCCGGAGAAGGGTCTGCCGCGTCGGCAATTGCCTAGTTTTCTCCAACAGTATAAAGTACTTCTTTGGAAGAGCATCCTTCTTCGTCTGCGACAACCTCTGCAACTGGCAACAGAGATAATCACACCCCTTATCTTAATCATTGCCCTCGTCTGTGCGCGAACCTCCACGTCCACTACCATCAATCCAGGTTGCTATACGAGCGCTCAGGCGTTACCAAGCATGGGATTTCTAGCTCACCTGCAGTCCACTTTATGCAATTTTAATTACACTTGTAATCCTCGAAACAACATGAAGGAAATAAAATCTCCCCTGCTATGGATCTGGGAGTACCTCAGCTCTTCACTAAACTCCAGTTCATCTATGCAACCAATGGGTGAGCTTCTTCACAGTCTACTCGCCGCGCATACTAACCTCAACCAGTCGATATCAAAAGGTGCGGCCGCGCACACTGCCTTACTTGAAACCCTTCATATGGGACTGAGCAAGATAGAGAAAATCGGCTGCCGAAAAGCTACTGAGGACACCTTGCCCCCTCTGCTGGGTAACTTGCGGAACAATCTTCTTACGAGTTTCTGTAAGATACCACAGGCGCTTCGTCGTTCAGTGCTGGAAAGTCTTCGGGATCTGAGCCAGGGTAAGATTCCAACAGGCTTCCTCAACGTCCTTGGCCCCGCTTTGCATAGCATAGATCTAGTCAAGAGCCTTACTGGTGGTGAGACACTTCACGGTGGCCAACTGAAAAGTAGTCTTTTACGCGTAGCTGAGATGATGAGCAAGGCCTCTGTCCTCGTATGTGGTAGCGATCCCCTCACGAACAGTTTCCTCACTTTGCCTGTCTTTATGAGCGCACTGGGTGGCACCGCCTCTCTTCTACCCGAAGCCGCGTCCAGCAGTGGCCTCTGTTTGGCTCTGGACCGGGCCTTTTACAATCGACATCTATATTATTGGATTGGGCGTCTCAAGAGTCTTATGCATGGCCGTGTACTCTACTATCCGAAGACTCCCTTCACGGACGCAGTGATGGCTCAAGCCAATCAGACTGCTCAAATGTTTGCTCGTCTTAGGCAGCTTTCAGACCAGTGGATGAGGCTTCGTGGCAACCTCCTCCCGATGATACTTTATAACAGCTCCCTATCCCGAACGTTTCGAAGTCTAGGGCAGCTGTGTGCCACGCGTAGTAACATCTCCGTGAGCTTGCGGAGCCAATGCCAGCGAATGGTGAACTTCCTACTCGAGAAAAAGACCCCTAATTCCTACGAAAACTGGTCCAACCTTATTGATCCGCTGAACAAATTGTCTGATCTGCTACACGGTTTACTGAATACCTGTATCAATTACGACAGGTTCCGGGGGTTTACTGACGAAGCGGATATGCAAAGGACGTTGGATCGGGACTTAATGGACCCTGCTCCTGTCATCTTGGTAATATTTGACAAAACGCCTACCAACTCCTCCTTCTCCAGCCCTTCTACACGATCACTCTCGTCCAGTCTCCTTTCTCTCCGCTTTCGCTTTCCGGCCCGGTTAGTAGACCAAACTTTCAAATTTAGGGTTCTAGACAAGGTTTGGACACCGTATCCTCGAAGCAGTTCTAGTCACTCCATGAAGTACTTCACCAGCGGCTTTATTGATATCCAAGACCAGATCGAGCGTGCCTATATATCCTTGCTGTCTGGCTATCCAGACCGGCCTGCAGCCGGTTCGTTGCCCTCTACGAACCTTCTACTGCCCACGGAAATGCAGCTTATACCAACTCCTTGCTACAAGAGTGACCCAATGCTTCAAATCTTAACGCAGCAGCTAGACTGCATCATTTGCATTGTCTGGATTTGTACAGCGATGTTTGCGGCACGTGCCGTTGTCTACGAAAAGGAACTGCGTCTCAAGGAGTTCACCAATGTCCTTGGCCTCAGCAACTTTGTGCACTGGCTCAACTGGTTTACCATCACCTGCATTGTTGTGGTGATTCCCGCTCTGTTGGTCTCAATTCTGCTCAAATTTGGAGGCCTCTGTCCATCCGCCGACTGCAGCCTTCTCTTCACCTTCCTCATGGCCTTCATCTGGGCCTTGATACCACAGGCCTTCCTCGTTTCAGTGTTCTTCACTCAGGCCAATTTCGCCGCCATCGCATCCGGTCTCATCTACTTTCTGATGTTCACGCCTACGCTTCGGTCTTCCTTTACGAGCTGGGCAGCCTCGAGATTAGTCTGTTATCCCTGTCTCCACAGGTGGCCGTTGCCCTCTCTTTTTCCCGCATTGGAGCACTGGAGGAAATTGGCAGGGGTGCAATTTGGGGCGACTTGAATGGCAGTCAGCTCTCCAATGATCCCGTCACTCTCAGCCACTGTCTGAGTATGCTTATGCTGGACGGTTTCCTGGCTTGGTTGTGTCTCCTCTACCTGGAGGCAGTCTTGCCGGGTACTTATGGCCTCACCAAGCCCTGGTACTTTCTCTGTACTTGGGAATTTTGGCGACCCAAAATCCGATCTTGGGGCAGGGCAGGGTTAGGAGGTAAACGTAGGGTGATGGGAGGGGAGGAGGAGGAGGAGGAGGAGGAGGAGGAGGGAGACGGCTTGATGGGCAGGAGATCCTTCAATGGGGTAGCCGGAACGCTCTGCGAACCGAGAGCTGAGGGTCAGAAGGTGGGGGTGTCTGTGCGAGGTCTCACAAAGAGGTATGCAGGCAGTTGTCAGATGGCGGTGAACGACCTCTGGGTGGACTTTTACGAAGGCCAGATCACCTCCTTCCTTGGACATAATGGGGCGGGCAAGACCTCCACCATTTGCCTCCTCACTGGCATCTATAAACCCACCAGTGGTACAGCTCAGATTTACGGACATGACATCACCAAGAACATGAATGTCATTCGCACCTTCCTGGGCTTGTGTCCACAGCAAAACATTCTTTTCGACTATCTCACCGTGGAGGAACACCTCCGCTTCTATGCCTCTATCAAGGGTATGCGAACGGAGGAGATTCAGTCGGAAGTTAATACTTCTTGGATCGGCTGGAGCTCAGGGAACATGCGCATGAGTACACCAAAAACCTTTCGGGTGGCCAGAAAAGACGAATATCCCTAGCGGCAGCTTTCATTGGTGGCTCAAAAATTGTTTTTCTGGATGAACCCACGGCAGGCGTGGATCCGCACTCTCGGCGCGCCATCTGGCAGTTGATTCTGCATTTTCGCCAGTCCCGAACAATAATCCTAACCACTCATCACATGGACGAAGCAGATGCCCTTGGTGATCGCATCGTCATCATCTCTCAGGGTCGTATAAGGGCTTCCGGTTCAAGTCTCTTCCTAAAAACTAACCTGGCCTGCTCCTACTACCTAATAATAGAAAAGACACGAACATTCCAACTGGCTGAGGACACGGAGTGCGACGATGTACGGCTGACCAAGGTTCTGGTGGCTCAACTTCCGGGTGCCCAATTGCAGACCTCCAGTCCCACTGAGTGGATCTTCACACTGCCAGCTAGTAAGGCCATCGACGAGGGTTTCGTGAACTTCTTCACCTACCTGGAATCTAATAGAGAGGACCTGCGGCGACACTACGGAGTTGAACAGTATGGGCTCTCCGATACCAGCCTGGAGGAAATATTTCTACTTCTTGCTGATGACCCAAACAAAAACAGTTTTGAACCCTCCACACAGTCCCAGGTATGCAATCGGTTGGGACGTCTGAAGTTGTTCTGGCTGTGCCGTCGCCGTCAAAGTACCGCCCTCGAACTCGCAGACAAAGACCTGGAGGTGAGCTTCACAGATAGCATTTTTTCGGCATCTGACGCTTGCCCACGAGGGCCTGTCCTAGAAAGCACTTTTTTAAACTGCAAAACGCAAACCAGAACCGCCTTAAATGAGCCACCCACGCAACTTTATCATGGCTGTTGTCGCTACCTTCAGCAGGCAAAGGCTCTCCTGAGTGCACGTTTTCATTACAGTCAGCGCAGATTTCAAGGTTGGTTTTTGGAGATTGTTCTACCCGCGCTCTCCATGTTTATAATGATGGCCATCCTTACTACTTACAACATTCAGCTAACCCAGCCTGCTATGCCGCTTCATCCCTGGCTCATGGCAGATGTCCGCAATAAACCAAGACTAAAAACCTTCTTTGAAGCGAACATTGAGGGATTAGCACCAAGAATGGCTACGGAGAGACAGCTCCTGGCAAACATTCGCCACGTGACTGACCGATACGCTTTGGAGATGCTATCTCGCAGCGGTTGGACTGGCACCCGTTGTCTCCCACCCAGCGTCTATAGGTTGGAACCAGTAAAGTTTGCTTGGTGCCATCCGGCCTACGTCCCACCATCGCAGCCACTTCGGCTGACGCCGGCTGAATTACGAACCGTAAAGGCCTCTGTAAATATATCCTGTGAATGTAATCAACAACCCGCCACTGCTTGCGACGTCGATGCGTTTGGAGGTGTCCAACCCCCTCAATGGCACCTTGCTTCCACCGATATTCTCTACAATCTTACTGGTTACAATTTGACCGATTATCTCACCAAAACGCACGCCGATGCGATTATGAAACGCTATGGAGGGCTTAGCATAGTGACAGCCAACAACGCGGCCAGTTTGGCAGCGGCTCATCGGCACCTCACAGATCGCAGACGACTCCGATCAGTCCTAGAGGGTGCCTTTGGTGATCCGGACGTCACGGCCTTCGGCCTCCAGTTGGCCGAATTTATCGCTCTGAACCTACCACCCACGCACTTTACGCGCATCTGGTACGACAATAGAGGCTACGCATCCTCGGTTGCCTACCTGAACAGTCTTCATAACCTTCAGCTACGAATGCTCCTGCCAAATGAGGTACTCAAATCAGTGCCCGGCCCGTCCCCACCGGAACGTGAGACCTTCGGGATGGCAATCGAAACGCATCCACTTCCACGGACTATGTCAAGTCGCAAATTGCAGAAGAGAAAACGCATCGTCGGTGTCTTCAAGGCGCTTGCCACCATTCTGGCTCTGTCCTTCGTGTCGGCTAGTTTCGCGCTCTACTTGATTGATGAACGCAGCAGCGGTTCTAAGGCTCTTCAGATCCTCTCAGGCCAGAGTCGCCTAGTCTATTGGACCGTAGCCTATGTATGGGATTTCTGCAATTTTCTCGTATGCGTCACTATTATCACCATGGTGTTTGTCGCCTTCGACGAGCAGGCGTTTATTGGCAGTGCACACGCGTGCGGCTTCTTGCTTCTGACCATCCAGTATGGACTCTGTATCATTCCCCTGATGTATGTCCTCTCGTTTTTCTTTCATGTGCGTAGCTTGGCTTTGGTCTGCCTGGTGACCTTGAACGTCGTGGTTGGCGTTGTGACAACCATCCTGACTTTCGTGCTGGAAAATTCGGCGGACCCGGCGATGGAGGCAGCAACCGTTAACAAAATACTGAAGAAGATCTTCCTCATCTTTCCGCAATTCGCTTTCGGTCGTGGATTCTATGACCTGGCCAGGAGGCATATGATCATGACTCTGGGCGTAGATCTTCTCCGGCCCGACGAGTTGTACTCATGGGATCTGCTGGGCTCCAAACTGACGAGTTTAGCCATCGAGACGGTCCTTTTCTTGGTCTTACTTCTTATTGTTGAATACGCTCACGTCGCATGCTCTTGTCGCAGGCCGCCAACTGTATCTTCGCAGTCAGTACTGGGTTCCACGGATCTCGACGTCAGGGAGGAAGAGCTGCGTGTTTTGCAGGCAGGTGCTGATTTTAATTTCTTGTTGAGTTTTTTTGCTGCTAAAACTTAAGTTCCTACTAAAGGGACCACCAGCTGACTCCCTAGCAAACTCCAAAGTCGATCCAAACAGCGGCAAAGTAGAAATGGGCACGTTGACAGCGCAGCTGCCTATTGGGTTAGCTGACAGGTGGCCCAAATCTCCAAATACTTTGTATTTGGGAAACTATGGGAATGCTTTTTATTAAAAATCAGATGTGAGCTGGGCCGCCGTCTCTCATCGGTTGTCTAGCATTCGAAAGGAGGCAGCTTTTTTGATCGTAATCTGAAAAACTCTATCGGCAGCTACGTGTATTTACCACAAGACGTTCCGGACATCCTGTATATTCTCCCAGTTAATAACACCGAAGTTAAGAGAAGTGTTCTCCCACCCTATGTGTGTATGTGGCCTTAACTTTGAAAGATCCCTCAATCTTCTGAAGTTTCCTCGCCTGGATTCCCATTGTCTTGAGTGTAGCCGGTAGAAATCAATTGAAACGAAAAAGCTATGGTCAGGTGCTATTGAAGAAAAAGTAACTCTTTTAGACAAAATGACTTAAATTTCACGCAGACCTCTATATTCCGTGCCTTCTCCCTACATGATTCCACAGGATGCGTTCAATGAGGAGAAGGATATCGTCCGCGTTCAGGGTCTGACAAAGTTCTTTCCACCAAAGAAGATACCAACCGTGAGAAACCTAACCTTCGGTGTGCGCCCAGGTGAGTGCTTTGGCTTGCTGGGTGTGAATGGAGCCGGCAAGACGACTACTTTCAACATGCTGACCGCGAACACATGCCCTGATCAGGGCGAGATCTGGATCAATGGGCACAACCTGCTAAACGAGACATGTTGGGCATACAATGAGCTCGGTTACTGTCCGCAATTCGATGCTCTGCATTCGCAGTTGACGGGCTTTGAAACCCTTCAGTTTTATGCTCGCATTCGCGGCTTCCCAGATCACTCAATACAACGCAGCGTAGATCGTTTGATTGACAGCCTCTCCTTGCGACCGCATGCGCACAAACTAGTCTCCAGCTATTCAGGTGGCAATTTACGTAAACTGTCTACGGCGGTTGCGATTCTAGGCGGCCCCCGGGTCCTCCTGCTAGATGAACCCACCAGCGGCATGGATCCGGGCGCAAAACGTCAAGTCTGGAATGTGCTGAAATCGCTGCTGCGTGACAACTGTTCCATCGTGCTCACCTCGCACAGCATGGAGGAGTGTGAGGCGCTGTGTAATCGAGTGGGCATTATGATGGCCGGTCAATTTCGGTGTTTTGGCACCGTTTCACGACTGAAGGAACGCTTCGGAGAGGGCTATATCATCGAGATGGACATCACCAGGAAATCGGACTCGGTGACGCGAGAGATGCAAGCAGGGTTGGGTGTTAGCACGGTACACCTGACCGACTCAGTGGGTCAACATCTAACTTTCCAGATCACCGGTGAGATCACCCTGTCAGCCATCTTCCGGCAACTTTCGCGCCTGCACAGTGCTGGCGAAATCAAAACGTTTGCCGTGCGACAGGCGTCGTTGGACACTGTCTTTGTGAATTCATTCGCCAGCAAGCTAAACAGGGAAGACTTCTGTTGACGGCTTCAGGGTGGACAAGTTGCAGTGACCCAATCCCTGCTTAAGAAATGCCCACGTCCGTCCTTTGTCACCTCTTTCAGAGGACTGAATGATAAATTGTGAAGCTGGCTAAACTCACTAGCTCAGAGGCTTAAAATATTTTAAAACCAGTTTCATGCATCTGTTTTATTCTACTTTATTATCTTCCTTGTATTAGAAGCTATATCATGCGTTGATCAGATTTTTAAACTTTTCGTCTTATGTTGTAAAAGGAAGAATTTTGTTTCTTGTGACGGTGTGAAATAACTACCCCGTCTTAACAGATATGTATATGTATGGAGGCGGATACTCGTATTTCAGGTGAATGCATAAGTAAGGAAGAAGATGGTGGTTTCAGCACCGAGGTCCTTTCGTTAATCGTATGAACTTTCGAAATCAATCTGCAGTGAAAAAATGACAAAAAATTAAGCAACAATTATAGGGGACAGGGGCCAATGAAACATCAGTAACGCCAGTCTGGAGGAAAACGCGCAGTGGTATGTATGCTGACTGGTGACCGATACATCGATTGATTGAATTGTCATCGAAGAGCCAGGGTTCAATAAATTCACGGATTTTCTAGCATCTGGAGATGACAAGCATTATCATGGCTGCGTAGGTAACATTGTGACACGTTTCGTAGGAGTGGGCAGTCACTCGCGATAATCCACTACTCTGTCTCACAGCCACCTGATGATCGTGTGAGCGCGATAAGAATATGCGTTCATTGGGACTTCTCTAGGTACGTAGATTGTTTAGGCAAGGGATGCAATTTACTCCACCCACTGGTACCGTAGGATCTAAGCAGTCCTTGATTTTCGTTATCGTTTTGCGTATGGTAGCTTTTGACCGGTGTACGACTTCGATGCCTCGTCCCACAGCAATGGGCTCGTTCGTCTCTGGCACTTTCTTCAAGTAAATCAGCGCATGCCTTGCCATAGCGGTGATATCTAGTTGGTCCTCCCGAGGCGGAAGCGGATGAATCGGCTTATTAATGCCTTCAGAGTGCCGTTCTGCATAAACCGGTCACGGAGATAGGGGGCCTTATGGGTTTATTCTTCCGGGTTGCTGCAGTGAGTATGGGTGCTTTTACAGTGATCTTCGTCGCCTTCGTGGTAGTTCAGCCTCTCGACGGAGGATTCAGTCGGACCAAATGGTTATCACCTCTGGAGTGATATCGTTATTCATATCCATCCCGCCAACTTTGGCACAATGAGTTTTGCGCACGAAACTTGAGGTGTCATATGACAACTATCTTTGCCGTAATAACCTATGAACACTTCAAGGGAGCTTCCGTGGGCTCCCCGATTCTCAGTTTATTGACAGAGGTTGTCCTAGGAGAACTGGGAAATATTTACTTTACGCAACAGCCGCCAATCTTTTGGCGCCATTACGCGGACGACACGCCTGTCTTCGCCATGAGGAACATACTGCAGCATTTCCATGATCACCTTAACTCTGTTTTCCTAGATGAGGTCGTCGGGCAAAATTCCAACGGCGAAATAGCAGTTACTGTCTTTAGGAAGGTGACTGAACATCACGCTGTTTCTCAATTTTTCACAACAAACATACGATGGCTCACAAAGGCAGCTGTCGACACCGTTAAAAGCACCCAGACTCAATGCAGCAACCCGGCAGAATAAGCCCATAAGGCCCCTTATCTCCGTAACCGGTGTATGCGAAACGGCTCTCTGAAGGCGTTCATAAGCCGATACATCTGTGTCCGCCTCGGGAGGACCCTACTAGGACACATTGCTATGGTAAGGCATGCGCTGCTATACTTGAAGGAAGTGCCAGAGACGAACGAGCCCATTGCTGTGGGACTAGGCATCGAAGTCGTACACCAGTTTACATCTTAAGGTACAGTGAGTGGAGTTTATTGCATCCCATGCCTAAACTGTCCATTTTACAACATAGGACATGTTGGAGATATGATTTTATCGCGCCACTTTTAATTCCGACGATGTATTTCAGCAAGAGATCGAAATCTCGGATAAGTAAAGCCATCATTTTTGTGATCGAACAACCTTCTTACTTATAACAAAAAGATGTTAGTATGTATAAAAAGAAGATTGCACTCGATTTCTAATGAATAACATAGATCAAGCTCACCCACTAGTCAAATTTACACTGGAAGAATAATAATCCGGATAGCTCCTTGAGCTAGACGTGGTTTAGAGTTTAAGGTCTGACGGCAGCATTCGACGTAGCGTCTACCCTAAGAAGATGCGGTGCTGGCAATATGGAAATTTCGGAATTTTCCTATCGCTAATGATGAATCGTTAGTACCTGCCCTGTTTTACTCTGAGTGTTTTAAGGATCTGCTCGGCTAATAGCATTGAAGCAGAGGTTAAAGTTGTTTAAAGTATTTTTTCGACAGGATAGTTATCCTGATCAAGTAATTGCCAAGAACATGGCTGAAAGACCATGAAAAGACCCGCTGCTAACGGTAGACAAACTCCGGCTTTTCATCGGATCTCGAGTGAACTCTTAAGAAGGCGCCAAAGCCAAGCGTGAGTATGCACATCTCTAGCAGCTGACGCCCATGTACTCTTCTCGACTTCCGCCATTTTAGACGGAGAAGGCAAGACAAACTGCCAGCATCCGCGCAACCCTTTTCGTAGTTATTCCTGTGGTAGGACATATTTTGGCCACATGAGCCGGCACTTGTGCAAAAGACTAAGAGAACTCTTTCTTGGATGGTTAAGAAAGGACTACAAAGAACTTTAACAGTCCTATTCTCGCGGATATAGCAGACGAAGGCCACCGCATAGTGTCAGTGTGGTCCAACATTAACTAGGGACCGTCTGTTGGCCACGGACAAGGCGGCTGCAATCGGGTTACGCAGAAAAGTCCTGTGCGTACACAAGAACTTCATTTATGACCCGCAGTGGCCGCCAAGTGAGCCAACTTTCCCAAGGGGAAACCTCAACCCCTGACGCTGAGCAGAGGAAAACGACTGCAATTTGTTTTTTGCGCCCTGCCTCTCGTAATTATATTCATAGCAATATAACTGTACGCACCAGTCGATAATTCGTCAAACTCGGAAGCGTAATCCCAGGCTGTCTTTTTGAGTTTTTAAATTGCAATTTTTCAGAACTCTAAAATAGGCTCAATGAATATATTTCATGGAAAAATTTTCATAAAAAAATATCCCTTCGTATGGTAGAGAATTACCTCCCTTCAATTTTTAGGCTCAAAAAGAAATGGACCTTTCGGTTTGAAATGTTGTTTTTAATTTGTAGGTGCGCATGCGCGCAGGGTTTAAAAACGCCTTGTCACCTACCTTTCGTGTAAAAATCACATATTGCTCCAAACTATTAAGGGGATGTCACATAAGGCCCTTGACGTTTTGCAATGGATATGGATCGTGTTGTGTACCTCATGAGCAGCTTGAAGGGTTCTTTCAAAGTTCTAAACGATCTCACAATGAAAAACAAGTTTAAAACCAAAAAATACCATTTCTTCGGATAAAAGTTAATTCTTTACCAAATGAATACAAATTAGAATATTTTTCTGCATGTTTTCTGTAGGATATATTTGAATTTATACGGACAACGGAAATAAATAGGAAAACTATGGACTAATTTTGTGGTCATTTTCGCCGTGTGAGTTTTGCATAGGTGACTGAAAGGAGTTTAATTAAAAAGCCGGTACCTTAAAGTGACTGGGATAATACCGAAAGGTAGTCAATATAACAAACCCACCCAAACGGCTTCTTTCTAATCGGAAACGCATTTTCTCATCTTGGTCAACTTAGGATGTGGTTAGATTTCCTGAAATTAAGCGTCAGCTGCTGACTAGAAATTAATGCGCTACCTTGGAGATAACCATTTAGAATGAAACTTTACAGGCTAAGTTAGAAATTCGATTTGTGGCTTCAACCAGATAACCACGGTCTGTTCATAAACAACCGTCAGCCAGCTTATAGTATACACACACTTTGTATGACGCATGACTTAGTGTTGGACCCCACTGCCAAACATATTTCCAAAGAACACGCTTCCAGTACGTTCTCATTTATGAAATGTCTGTTTTCTTCTTCCAACGTCTAGGGTATAGTATTTAATAAAAAGTCGGTACGAAGGCGGAAGGAAATACTAGAAACCTGTGAGCTTCTCCACGAATACGCTCGAGCCGGATGAAATATCATACGAACAGAATTTGTTAACATGTATACTTGATTGCTTTAGCATTCAATTTGTTCCAGCCTCAATGACACTGCGTACCCCGTTAACGGTTGGGTATTACTGGCTGACGATGGCTTATAAGCCGTGAAATGGCCAGTCCAGTCTCCCGCACATCTTTGCCATCTATGTTCGTCTGGATATCGGTAAGTAAAAATACAGTAAGCAAACGATCTCGATGAAACCTTGACTGCAATCCTGCAGCGCGTTCCTCAGCTAGGCAGGATAACTGCAAAGCGGTGTTTCCATAATGATTATCTTGCGGCAGGATATCTCGGCAGGTCATAATCCCGCCTTTTAGCTGCCTGTATAAACTGCACCGGTTATGTGCATTTAAATGTTTCTATACAGTTTCGAGGTGCTTATATATTCACATATATTGTATAAAAAGGTTGGTAAAATGTTCTTTTCGTGTACGCATTTTGCTGCGAATTAGCTCTTCCGTAAATTTCATCCTCAAAAGGAACGGTATATTAGGGATTTCAAAAGTTTTTATTTCTCAGCTTTTTATGATCGTTAAATTTGGATTCAATAAACATAATATCTGTCCATTTAGTAATGCCCCTCTTGAGTTTAAACAAATACAATGCATCACATTTACAAATGTTGATGACCGTTATATTGCATCTTCGTAAAGCGCATACAAGCACGTAACTTGGGTGAAAGTAATCACGTACTGTGACGTTTTTTTAAAACCACATATGCCCCTTCCTAATAAGTATAGAAAAACAAATATTCTCATTTGTTCAAATTCATGCGAGTATTGTAGACTGATAGAAAAACTAGATACTATATACGTAGACATTTTTTACCGACTGTCGTATATAAAAGTGATTGGCATCCTGACACCTCTTAACTATCTTCTGGAATTGATACTCAAAATGAATTTATATCACAACCGCTCAAATATTGCTTTTTCAATTGAAAACGAATCTCAGAATTTTAGCCCAAAACATTTCGTGTGATGGGTCACTGAGTGCATAAATCCATGCTATGGATGATAGATTTCGGCTAACATGTGATAAACGGTTTTATTGATCTACACCTGCTAGCTGGAGTTCAGACTAATTTACAAAAGTTAGCGATTAATTGCTTTCATCTGAACTCGGAGGAAGCTGTATGTTCCGTGGTAAAATGGAAAAGAACGGGCGCCCGCAGTGTTGATGCACATTTTCGGGAACCGACCTTCAACTATTCGGCATGAGTGAAATGTTGGTTGTCTCGCGATATGGATGCAAAGTGCGCCCTATGTGTTCGTTAAGGATGTCCTTCTCCTCACCTTCGCTGTAGTGTAACTCTGCAAGTATGCGTAAACTTTCTGTTCTACCGCGGTCGATTTCTGCAGAGCGTCACCATCTCCGGCCTAACGGGGCGCATCACTCTGCTGCAGTTTCCCGAGGATAGCCGACGGTCCCTCATATAAGCAGAGACGACTGCATACAGACTCGACTGTCATTCTTAGCACCCTCTGAGTCGCTGCTAACGCCTCATATCAGCGCGCAAACTGATGAGGAAGTTTTTCCGCAGTAAAGCAACCATCAGGACCTTTTACGACCTTGAACGGAGTTACGGCTGCGAACACAGCAAGTGACGTGCGGGCGGTCTAAAATTACAGTCGGGTACAGAGGCTATCAACGTGCTAAGGTGTTTATATTGGGACAGGATTACTTAGAGTGATTTTAACGCTGATTTGCTGAGAGCATAATTCAAGAATACTTTCAGAAAAACAGGGATGCCAGTTTTGTAGTGGTCAGATTTTTCACGCTGTTCCAGAAGTCTCACTCAATAAAATACGACCACTCATGCAGTGTGCATATTTTCTATAGATTTTCGATGCTACTAGATTCGATTATATTTTCGCATAGAAGACATAAGCGGAACTATGGTTTCTGGAGTCTCAATTTGTCTATCTTCAGGCATTTCGATGAAGGCTATTTTTGGCTTTTAAAGGCGTTTCTGATTGTGAAATCTGTTAAACTGTACGCCATCATTTCAAATCTCATCGTATCTGTTAGCTTCTTAATGCGCTTCATTCGCCAAATATACCGCGTAGTCTACATGCATAGTAAAAGTGGCCTTGGTGCGCCATGTTATGCTTCTTAGTGGCATACAGAAGCGCATGATATTCCTTCAACAGAAGGCAAATTCAATGGCAGCTGGGCTCAAATTATTCAGGAATTGGAAAAGAAATTAGTCGACAGCTAGCCTTTCGCTGAGACTAGATGTGAAGAATCCGAAAACTGCTAGCACGTAAAGCGCTTAAGAAAGACTATTTTTAATCCAACTTGCGCTTTATATAAAATATACTTCGAATTTATAAAGGTAGAAGAAAATCTTATTCGTTTCTTCTATGGCTGTTACTCTCGAAGGCCTGTAGGGATCAGTGAGCGTTCGTCAGCGAATGTGAATCTTCCCTATCTAGATCCGGCAAAAGCAGCGAACCCGTGCCTAAATGGTTGAAGTCTTGGAAAGCTTCGAGGCAGCAGGTTGCTGGTTCAAGCCTCAGGTGCTGCACCATATCGGATATCGAAGGGTTGGGAGAGATTGTTAGGTACGAGGACTCGCGCAGTGGTGGTGCGATAGTGAGGCCTTGATCATGGCAATAATTTTGTCTGGGACACCATCTGGCTCCATTATTCGCCACAGGGACTCGCGGTGTACGTAATCGAACGCAGAGGTGAAGCCCACAAAACCGACAACCGTCGGCTGCTACTAGCCATGGCGGAATTCCGGAATGCGCTTCAGCGTGAATATCTGGTCCACGCATCCACGCCCAGCTCAGGAATCCGGCGTTGGGCCTCGTCTGGAAGTCACGTAAGCGCTGCACCGTCTGAGAAGGATTATAGGTGAGGGACATTACGCAGCAACGCGTCGAGGAAGGCTTATGCCGCGGTATTTCTCTAGAATTGTGCTTTATCTCCTCTCTTGAAGGCAGGCACAAAGGATGCCTGAATCCTGAGTCAACACGCTGCGCATCAGTCATAATGAAGCCAGGGTGCCAGGACTTTCGACAAAGGCGCTATGTAGATTTCTGTGGGAGATACCATCCTCTCCGGGGTGCCTTGTTGTTGTGCAGCCTCTAGTATTGCATTGGCAACTTCTCCCTCGGAAGAGAGTCGCATGTACCTTGCCGGGCTGGAGAGGGAGGAAAGTCCGGAGTTTCAGCGCGAGGTGTGATTAGTAGCTCACCAGGCTTGAAGATATTGCTCGAAATGCTCACGCCGGTGATCGACCTTGACAGTTGTCAGGACTAAAAGCCACCATTCACATCGCGAACAGATATGCCTAAAGTGTCAGGGTTTTACCATTGAATCACGCTGGATCCGTTTGTTGCAGAGTTTGCGAGTGTCACCAACCTGAGGAACTGGTTTCATGGGAGGTCGCTATTTGAGACCAATATTTCTGCTGATCATCCCTAGCCGGCCTTACTGTCATGTTCTGGAGTTGGCGGAAGGAGCTTGCATCGATTACGGGATCTGGCTCTGCCGTCCGGGCGAGACAACTGCAGAGTTCGTCACTGATCCGGTCACTGTGACGTCAGCTTGGTAAATGCGAGAATTTTCTCAGCTGCTTGATAGACTATATGTCTTCGGTGATGACCATTGCTCACTGTCTTCTCTGTCGGCTTTGGTCGTAAAACCGGGCTGGATTTCTGTGTTCAGGGCCTTGGCAATGCTGCACCGTTACCGGCTGCGACATCAGGCATCTCGCACATTGCGTTTGTGGATGCAGATGAGGGAGGGTGAACTTTCAGACGTGGGCGAACGAGAACATGTTCAGTCCATGCAGAGTTAACGGGTTTCAGCCCACACATCAATCTGCTATCGCTTATGAGCGCAGCTGCGGAGACGGCTGAGCCGGCTGCGGATGTGTTCAGAGCTGACTGGCGGTATGGTCATTGATGTTTTGAATACCAGGTGTAAAGCAGATGTTTGCGGTGGCTGCTAGAAGCACATGTCGGTGACGAAAAGTCGGTTCCGATCAGATCAAAATCGATCGCATCTCTCAACGTTGCGGCATCGGAAGCCATGCGGCCCGTTAGCCAATAAGTTGACTGTTTCCTGCTGAGTCCCCGTCAGTTCTACGAAATTCCAGTCCCTCGCAGCAACCAGCAGATCATGATGAGGATGCCTTTTAACCAACTCCTGCGGTTTATGGTAGAAAGGTCTCCATATTGCGCTGTTCGGCAGCTGATATTGAGATGCTTACACAAGAGACGACAGAGCACGTTAGTGAAAATTGATCTTCAGTCACGTAAGCCATTCGGTCATTCGGTGGTTTTCCCCATCCAAAGTGGTGCACGTTTATTCCGAGAGGGCAGTAGCGCGCCGTGTCCTACGAGACTGAGTCGCGCGTGCCGCTGGGGTGCAGGGGTGGAAGTGGGGTCGACTCCCGGAATCTTTATTTCTCTTGCACCTGAGTCAGATTCAGACTTCAAACAGGGAGCACACATCCATGTAGTACTGATGAAGACTGTGCTGCCAGACTTTTGGGCACTGGGTCCAGAAAGGTTTTGTACATTCAGCATCAAATATCCAGAGTCCTTTGCCGGTTGAATAGTCCAGTTCATATTTATTCGCCAATTTGCACTTTTTCGGTCAATATGTCGCATTTGTGATCCTCTCACGGTTTCACCAACGAAAGATGCGGGCCAGAAACAGCGCTGACGCGGTTGGCAAAACTGCACTCAAGCGTCAACCAAAAACAATTGTAACTTCCGAGATACCTATCAACATATTCTCGTTCGATATTCAACAAAACTGGCAATATGGAGCTTCTATTGTTGAAAAAGTACACCAGAAGGACTAAAGTGAGTTGTTTTCAAGAAACATGGTTAAAAAGAAATACTAGCTCGCAAGTCATTAGCCAGACTTCTTTCTGCTGATCTCTAACTCAAATAAAATTTTCATCATGCAGCGGAGGTATAATAACTGTGCGTCCTCTGATAATTTTATAGACGTTATTTCCGTGATATGTAAGGCCTGATTTGTTAAATACTTTTAAAGGTGAATGTACTTGATTTTTTGACTTACTTTTATAAAACTTGCTATATTGTCTTTGGAGCATCTTATTCGTTTATGTGGCGAACATTCTTTCCCTTACACTTTCAGGCTTTGATGATCTTCTTTCCTTCGTTAAACACGCCAACGCCCCTCTTACTCAAGTTTTGAGCAATCAACGCGTTTTTCTTGTTAAAAACAGAGCTCCATTGTCAGGTTCGATCATTCTCTGTGTTTGGAGGCTGCTCTCACAACATTAATGGGATACGCTGTTAACCAAACTCGAGAAATAAAAGTAAGGTTCGTGATATATCCCCACAAAACATCTTCCTAGGAAATGTATATCTTTCAATATCCCCGCTTTTCCTCTTCGAATCGTGATCCAGCTACAATACAAAATTTTAAGTAAAATGTTTAATATTTGCTGTCCTCTTGATACCACCATGGTGAGAACTGACAAAATTTCTTTTCCCTATCTTAAATCATTAAGACGCAAAAATGAACTTCTCTACAAACTAGGCCTACATGATAGACTAGAGTTCATTACCGTCCTAAAACGGGAGAATTCCAGACTGAGTGACCCGTTTTCAGTCAGATTTCTGCTTTCCTCTTTCTTCTGCTGAACGTTGGGGGAATCTTAAGCGTCGCAATGTCCAACGCAGCAAACTGGTCTATGTTGATGCTGGTTTCGACAGTTTAAAATTGAAATTCGTGCACACTCGACTAGCCCCATTCCAGCAAACGCTACTGGATTCTGCTCGGTGTCTTTTCCCTCTGTCGGTTGCAAATGTAAAGGAACCAATCAAAAGGTTCGTGGTTCAACAAGTACCGGGCTGGATGTTGTCTCACCATCTATTCTGAATTCATGCTGTTCTCCAGCCAACTCCTGCTCACACCTTATCAACATGTCTTTTCATGAAATTTAAAGTTCCTGACCGTTTGGTGTACAGTAAACGAATTAGTCATATCCATCAAAACCACTACTTTTGGTTCTTTTTCTGTCAAATCCTCTGCTCTCCCCGCTTTACTGAGCATGCTGAACAGGTCGCTTGAGATATATTTATGCCATTTTCATCCAGTTTTCCGACCTACGGTTTATACAAGCCCATCACGTAGTACCATAGATGATGTTGATCTTATGGTCAATTCACCTGATCTAAGAGATTTGGATAAGTGTTGCAGATGCGTACGCATGCGCCCCGTCATAGCTCCTCCACGATGCTACCACAATCTCCGTCATATTCTCCATATTCTCACATAACAGCCGCGAGTGGCTCTCCCGGCAGGCCTCTCTTGGCTCGAAAAACTATTTTACTTCTCGGCACTAAATTCGCACAATGCGACATGTGATGAAATCTACGGTCGCCGCGGAACAACGGTGGAGCTCCCCAGTAGCAGTATGATCGAGTGTGTATCCCGAAGTCTTTGCCATTGCGAGCCGTCGACACGTCATTGGTTTCCCTCCCTGACGCAATCCTGTTTGCTGATTGGTTTGTAATCTTTCATCGCGTTGAGACCGCGCGTGCATATGACGTCATTATCCCATGAGGTGCGCATGTGACGATATGTGCACTGAGCAGCTTTTCTCTGTTTTGATTTTTGATGTAGACCTTGCTTGCTTTTGTTACTGTAGTTAACTGTGTTTAGATAGGAATCCGCGAGACGCGACGACGAAGATTAAGTGATATGGGGCCCCAGACTTTAGTAAAATCTATGAAGAATTCCCGGAAAAGATGGAAGCAGAACAGTTCTCATACGGGAGAACGCATTAAGTATCTTGATTTTAGAAATTCGTTCTCTTAATTGGCAGTAGAAGATGCACACAAACCTCGTCGTCTGCATACACACTTCAAAGGCAGAAAAATGAAGAAAGTCTCTTGGGATCCAAGCTGTGTAACGTGATCTGGGTAAGCTTCGTGATGTCCGGCGAGTGTTTGCGGCATGGAAAGAGCCGACGGCAAAGGCTACGTTTGTTGACCGAGTCAGCCGTAATTAAGCGATTCAAAAGGTCGCTGAACCCACTGAGCCAGTTTGTATAAAAGCAAATTAGTATCACGCAAACGAACGGTTAGCACATGCCAAACACTAATTACTTCTTCGTTTTTCAAATACAGACCAAATATGCGAACCATCGTTCCAGAACCCAGCCTACTCACAAAACACCCTTGCCGATGAACCTCCTTGATATTTCCTATAAACAGTGACTCGCATCCATCTCTACTTGTACATATCTCATTTTTCTATTTTTACAATATACGTTATATTATACACACGGTCTCCTATTAAATGTTTGCAGCATACCTGCGTTGTTGTTCTGATCCGATACTACTCCTTGGGTCGTTCAAATTGGGTGATTACAAGTGGGTTTATAAGTAATGGATTGAGAAAAAACGCAAGATTTAATGGATTAGAGGTTGAAAGGGTAGTTAGTTATGTCAAGGATCGTGCGCAATGCTGTAATTCCCGATGTCACCGTTTTTCGAAATATCTCAAAAATTCGATATCCCTTCGCCTATTCTATGTTCACACTGCTGAATTGAGATCGTCAAACGACCGTTTTTTATGTTAACTATGCTGAGGATATTGAATCAGACCCATCTCAGTTTCTGAAGGATAGACGTGGTCATTTTTCTCAGCCTAGTCATTGAAAACGGCCTTCTACTGAATCATCAGAAATCAGCCCAGCGTTTTTTCTGACTGCGACTCACTCCCAGCTGGACTCGCCTCTGCCCAAACGGCGCACGACTCACGCATATGGCAAAGATAGACGGCATGCCGCACTCCGTGCTGCACGACTCTGCCAAACGAAATGTCTCGGCCCTCGGGCTGGCAGCGCTGTGCAGTGTCCCGGCACATCGCCAGACAACGGGCACATACTTTCTGACCACGCTAAGTGCAGGACGATGCGTCAGCTGATCGGACGCATTGACTCGGGTCATTAGGGCATTACATGGCTATTCCGCAGTGGCCGATTATCTTCCACTAAATCCCTTTCTACTGAAACGGGTCCGACCCCAAAAGAGCACTATCCGGACCACGTGACACCCGACATACTATTCTCTCTTCATGCCGATACTGCCTTTCACCAAAACTCGTAAGCCTACCCAGTATTAAATTTGTCGCCGTAGATGCGATCCTCCAAACCAACCCTTATCCCGACAGCCAAGCAAGCGCTCTGCATTCTCCTCCCCGCTCGCCCTGGTTCTCCGTGATTCTCCGCAGATCTGCCAAAACGCATCTGCTGAATCAAAGCGCCATCCTCCGAGATGCCCATCTCGCTGCTGGTGCTTGTTACGTCATTTTAGTTTTATACTATAATACAACAACATTTCAGAACGGTCGACAACCCTTGATCAGTTTCTTGCTGATTTTGTCCATCTCCCTTCCTATCTGGTTTAACCAACCGGGGACAGTCATGGTGTGGAACAGGACGAACGCCAATTATCTACGCGGTCAATGAGTGTGACCCGGAGGTCGTTGGGAAATACCGGTTGGTGACCATGTCAAGCAGGATTAAAGCCAACAGCGTGAGCTGTACCTGTGATCTTCCCAGTCTCTGAAGCTAGGGTCTGCTCGAAAAGCCTGTGACCTACCAATAAACTCCTCTCCTAGTGAACGTCTCTTCTTCCCTTTGCTATACCGCTCCAGGAATCACATTTTCCCTTCTATGAAACTCGATCTACGTTTGCACGTTATACCAGCGATCTTTTGTCGTACATTTGAGTGCAAACCAGTCTGAGTGGTTTTCAACATGGAACCAGTGCTGTTTCCGTAAAACTTAAGGTGGGCTTCGCTACAGAGTTATAAAAGAGTTAACGCCATCACCGCATACCCACCACGGACAATTTTGCCATCAGGAATAATTTAAAAGTCCTTGAATCATATTTAAAGGTAACACCACCTAAGGCGTATGTTTGGACGTGAACCGCGAACGCCGCGAGGCAGAGAGCGTTGACTACTGTGTTCAGACAGCGCCTCAGAGAATGGCTTTCCTCCACTCGCCTTCCAGAGCCTCAGAAAATGTCAGTTCTCGATCGGATGAGGGTTTGGTCACGGTAGGTTATGCGACAGCAACAAAAGTGCGTGAAACCACAGGCTTATGTGCTTTCTATGCTGTAGCTCGACTTTCCTTTCGCAGACCAACTGTGTACACCTTATTTAAACTCTATATTACTCTTAGTGTAAACACCGGTCCCGTATTAAACAAATGAGTCACCAGGGTTTGTCTGTCTCTTCGTGCTGTATCATACAAACTATACCGTTACCTAGACTTCATTAATTTAATTAAGAAACAGACATTTGGGGAGATTGTTACTGCGGATTTCAGCATATATCGCCATACGCTTTGCTGGGCGCAAACAATCCATTTCTATTAAGTAAGAGCTAATGCAATCGACAGTTGAAACGAAATTTTACTTCGGAAAACCGCGCTTTCCAGTGATCGCTTCTTCTTCTTCTTTTCCTTCTTCTGAGCAGACTCTCATTGCTCCTTGACAAACAATAAACGTGGTGGTTTGTGGTGTCGCCTAACTCGCATGGAATTTTCCCCGCTCTTCCCGGAAACTGGGCCGTATTGCAACGTATTCTGGTGCTACTGCGGAGCCACTAGCGGGCTAAACCAGCTGATTGGCTTTCGGATGCAGCAAAGGCGTTGAAACTACATTGGAAATCTGAAAACTCCTAGGCCACTCTTTCTTTTAAAACTTTGTTAATGCGATACCCAAATCAACATGGTGCTAACTGGCTATCAGCGCCAAATTGTACGCTTACTGTATGGCGCGTTTGCACCAGCGCGCAGTCACCGGCCCTGGACCATCTGGTTTTCAAGAAAAGATCCCACTATGTTCTCTCTCGAACAAGGTCTACGCGCACTACGTCTGCCCGTGTGATAGGCGCTTAAGCTACCCGCATCCCGTCTCACTCGCACCAACTCGTCCGTTCAGTCGTCGCGAAATACTCCTGGCAGTCTCGAATGACATGTCGAGATCAGTTGCTGTTTGCTCGCGGCTGGTGGCGTGTCCGTCGATGCTACCTGACGTCACCATCCCGTTACAGACAAGGCAGTAGCGTCTGCAGCAGCTTGAAATCGCAGGCCTGAAGGCTAATAATCACCTCGACAAAGTGTATGCGGACTCGGGATGTCCAGGCAACTGCATCTCTAACCAGGAGCGAAACTCGCTCTAAAGCCGACACATTTTCATGCCACGGCTGTACCACGAACGAAGGTGTCTCAACCGTCTGGTAGAAGTGACCCGAGATACCCCAAACTACATTGTCAAGAATAGAGATTTCTAATACTTGGAATCAACTTATATCTACTACTCTTCCGGAAAGATGCTGTTCAAGCGGTAACACTAGGATCCATTTTTCAGCTGCAATGCACACATACATGACAGACGGACCCACAGCTGCCATTCGCGCTTTGCAACACCAAAGGACCTCCTGACGCGGTCATTGCTGAGACCGTCGAACGAAAGCCAAAACTTCTGACCGCCCTACCCACAAAGCGAAGATGCGCGTCCCCACTCCTGTCACGGCATGGAGAAACTTCAGCCGCACCATCTCAGCGCAACAGGCGCCTGGAAACACTGATCGAACGCTACGGTGCTGATGGGTAAACCAACCGGATTGCCGCGGGACGGCATCAGCACAGTCATGATTACCTGTGCATTCCAGTGAGCAGCATGAGCAACGAACTCAGAGGCGCGTAGATCGTGGCTTTGAAATTACGTCAATCGCCAGTAAAGTGGATTGCAGGAGATCGCTGCATGAATAGTTTTTGAGAGGACAAATGGAAAATGGAGTGGATGGTTCACGCGTTTGTCCGTAGGACAGGGTAATGTGTGGGGAACCGGATCATCAGCAACGCTTTGAAGAGGACTTAACTGTTCCTTTCTTTCAGCCAGTTGGTCTGGTGTACCGTGAACTCTTTAATCCACACCTCCGGCCATTAAGTTCATGTGTGACAGCTGCCGCCACGGAAACCCGCTGAGCAGCTGCAGACATCCTGGACTGTGGTGGTAAGTCGAAGGTTGACTGCTTCTGTGCTTGATAACCTCGTGAAAGCATCACGAATGTTTTAGTCGGCCGGGGAGAGTGCGGCACGCGAGTACCACAGTAGCACGCCTGCTCGCACTATGATTGGTTAGCTGGGTTTCACGTGCCGTGCCGAGCGGTCGCGGCTATCCTGTCGCTCTAAGGTCATCATATATATCGTTTGGGGCTCAGGCACGATCTGCCCGTACCAGTGCAGACCGTGGCCCCAGCACTCTAATTCCTCAGATTGACCCGACTTCTAAAACATCTGAGAGCGGTGATAGGAGGGACCCCAGTGTCGTCGGCAGAGTAGAGCGCGGGACTTCCTGTCAGGGTCGATGGGAGTGATTCCAAACTACAAACTCCACTCACCATGGTAGAGAATTTTGTCCATGGAACATGGGAGGTTTTCATGTGAGTTACATCTAAATACAAATTTTAGGCGGTGGTCTTATATTTAAAGTCCTTTACATGCCTGCTTTATGTGATTTCAGTAGGCAGATCATAGTAGTAGAGTTTATGGCTTAACCCAATAAAATGCTTATGTGGTGAAGTTGAGGTAAATGGTTAGAGGTCGGGATAGAATAGGGTTAGTAACTAGTTCTTAGGGTTGGCGTCTGGGTGAAAGTTTGCTCTTTGAGTTCAATTTGCTTTTCATACAAAACTTATTTTAGCTCAATATCCCTAGACTTCCTGTTTCGGCCGTAAGGAACGCTTCCTTATTTGCAATATTTTCTTGCGAGACTTTTCTAGCACGTCATGGGAGTAATGAAACAAAGAATTATGCTAGAAATGCGAGCATCTCTGTAATGCTTCTCCACAGGCTAATAATAAGGCTTGATAAGACAAATTTTATCCGCATTCTTTCTGTAGGATCACTACCTCTCCTATGACCAACATGATCTCGCCCAAACATATCCCACCGTGACTCCACCCACCGTCTCAAGCAAACTGCCAAGCGGGTCGCCCTCATTCAACACAGTCAAACAAACCGATAGCTCCGCAAACGCCGCTTTACATCACCACCGAGCACCCAAAATCTCAAAAAACGTCTCGTTCCACCCAGGCCCTCAAAAATCGCCCAGCGTCATCTTGGAAACAACCTCCTCAATGGCGACACACCACCTGCACAGCTGCCACCGACCCATAAAACATTGCGCCTGGCCTTTGCCCCCGACGGCCGCCCTTCAACAGATCATAACTTCCTCACCCATTTATGACTTTACCGCTATCGAACCTCCAAGTAAACTGCCGTTCAGCAAAGTCCGCCTCTCACTGTCATTTAGGACCATCCCCACTGTCCGCCAAGTTATATACGGAACCAGATCGTCAGCAGCCAGTTTAGATAAATAAATCGACATTCCAGATTCGCGACACCGCGCTTCCAGCGACGACCGTCAGTCCCGAATCACGTCCCATGATCCAGAAACTCCAGAGAGTATTTTACGCCATTCATCCGGCCTCCACCGATCCGACGCCCCACCGGACAAGTATTTAAACACCACCGCCGAACCCCCGACAACACCCTGGTCCCCAACAATCGGCCCGGGCCTGAACATACGTGCATGGGCCAACGGAGACGCGCAACGATCACCACGCCCACCGCTCCAACCGATCAACATCCAACGACCAAATAAACATCCGCCCTTTATCTGCGCGATCTGCACGGATTGCATGACTGGTTGATGATGATTACACAACCCAGAAATGTTCATTCCAATCTGATTTTCTTGGCGGGTACTAATTCTCAGCTTCCATCTCTAGCTGCCTGAGGTTTCTTGTGGAGTAATTCCCGGTGCACTTTATTGCCAGTTTATGCCATTCAGAATCGATACCCAGTGCGCTGAGTCTGCAGGAAACGACAACTCTGGCCGCATTAGCGTGTGGCGGGACTTTGAGCAACAACAGCCAGCGTGCCAACTTCCAGGCCCATGCAGACGCTGTTGTTTAAGAGGGGAAAGATGAGACAGTAAGCCATCAAAACAAATCGAACTCTTTGCAAAAAAGTCATCGACAGATGAGTTACATTGAGGTTTTTGGAGGCTCACCAACCACAATGCTTTCTCAGCATACCCCCAGAAGCGCCACAAGCGCGATCCAGTCTCAAGTGTGGCACCAGATACAGGCTTCACTTCCACCTTTAGGCAGTGCTCAGTCTTATCAGTCTCAGTCTGCGTGGCGTGTGGCTTCACCTCATACGGGCAGTGCTCTCAGTCTCATCAAAAGCCACCAACAAGACTGTGATGGCAAGCACTGGAATGTTCCTAACTGAAGATTGAAATTAGACATGCAGTCTGCCTCCAGCGTGGCGTTTGGATGTGGAGGCCTGACTGATGTGGTGAGAGCCAGGCTGCGCCTCTTTCTTCTTCGTGGGATTCTGGCATTCATAATGGGAGTTCTTGAACTACTTACTTTCATGTTTCAGGGAAATCTTGGTGTTCTGTGTTTGGGATTGATCATGTAGGTGACACTGCAGATGAGGCTGATAGTTGTGTTGGCTAATCAGTCGGTTCCTGTACTAGACACTCTGAATGGCTTTGATGTTTGTCTACATGGAATGGGAATGGATGTCAACTGCCACTACGTTTATTCCCTCACTGTAAACTACCTGACGCTACGGGAAGCTCTGGGTACTGTGTCAAAGCCATGTCTTTGAAGGCTTCTAAATTGATGCTGATATAATTTCGGAACTACAGTCAGGATAAGTGCTCTGTTCATAAGCAGGGCTGATGGATTTGACCTGACATTCCGGCTGCGTGGGCCTGGCTATTAGTATAATCTCTATGGTTCTGCGGCCAGCTTGCCGGCGATTTCAATCGCTGCTAATGCGGGTTGTTATTACTGTGGACTGGGTGAATTAGAATTATGATATGTACTTTGTTTTGGTGAATAAATCTATCGCATGACACGACCGAACAGAACTGTGCTGTTACTTCAGGAAGACACAAACACACCTTGACATCCGCAACTCACATGGGCCGGGCCCAAGCATCACTTGCTTAACGCCTTTGATCTGATTAATATTTTCGACTGCAGAACGACTGCGATAAAAACTCCATGTAAGCAGCCAATGCGACTCTATGCCTCTTACTCTGTTTCAAACTCCAGACACGTCCTGCAAGAAACCAACCAAAACGCCCCTACCAAACTTATGCCCAAGCACCATTTCACGACCCTTTAAGCCGCCCGCCGGGTTCTCCGCAGTTCATTCCCCATTCCTGCAAACCACCAACCCCAAACCGCCCTCAACTCACCTGACCTGACTCGATCCCAGCCTCGGACTCCTCACTACAAACCTGAACTCCAATTCACTTGTCCCAAGATCACGTGTCACTGCGGGCCATACAACAATGATCCTGCCTCCTTGGCATGTTGACAACCCAGACAAGATTCCTGGACCCACCGCCCCATGACCCCATCACTGAACGCCTATTTCATGAATTCCATGTTAATCGCCTTATTGATTTGATATCACTGTCCACTCTGTAATTGCAAGGGACGCTCTTCCAGCAAAGTCCAAGTCCCACCTCCTGAACTTCACCAACCACAAGTTCATCTTACAAACCTTTCCGTCCCAAATGAGCAATTCGATCCAAACTACTAACTACCTAGTTCACTTGGGAACCCACACAGTCAGCCGGGAATCCATTCAATCACCAATGTCCCGAACCCGACTCAATAACACCTGATTGCATTCTGGCGAATGATTTGGCTAATTAATCCAGGAAATGACTCATACATTTTTCTGGTTTTCGTTGTTTATTCTTTCCACGCCCATGCCGCCGGGACGGCACTAAGAGTGAAGGCCAAGGCCGAACAACGCCAGCATGAACCGTGAAAGTGAATACTCCACCACCACATTTGAGCACACATTCATTTTCAAAACTCGCCTTATCATAAGTTCTGGCAAAATGACAATAAGAAGATATTGGGTCCTAGCAGTCAATAATTGATTTCCTGAAATATTACGAGAAAGTCTGAAACATGTCTCTTATGCGCAGAGCTGACTTCTAAGGAGTTAGTGGCCATTGGCATCAGTATCAGTATATTTGAGGAGTCACCTGAATTCCCTTTTGTACATGAGCTGTGGCATCCAAAAAAATAGTATCCCCTTGATATGCTCATGAGGCCACAATGGATACCTGTCTATAAAAACCCTTGCATACCTTTACTTTCAGGAGTAAATGACATCCATACTGTCCTTGTTAGGAAGAAATAAGAATCTTCTTGTAAAAGCACTCTCAATACATGGCAAGGACAACGAGCCCGTGGCAGTGGATGTGTTGTAATTTCTCTGCCCAACAAGGTCGGAGTTTGAACCTTGGTGCTACAGCGCCTGAGTTGTATGGCTGGTTGATGATTTGCTAATGTGCTTTCAGAAAATGTCCATCCCAGTCTCCCCTCTGTCTGTTCCTTGTCGGTCACGTTATTCTGCCTATATCACTTAGCTGCCTTTTGACGGCTGCTGAGCGGCTTTGAGAGTTAGCCCTCCCCAGGCACAACGACGAGGTGGGGTCCTCTGAATCCGATCGGTGAGCGGCCCCACTACACCACAGCATTATATATATAAATATATTGTAATGAATATATTATAATGAATAAATCCCTACTATAAGAGTCTAGTGATTATGGTGAATTGTTATGAAATTTTTCTAGGGAGAATTTGAATATCTATTGTAATTGGACGCCTTCTTTGAGTTTGAAGTTCGAATTCCACGTGGGTAATGGACTTTTCGAAATTATAAAATTATTTATTGGGATTCGTAAAATTTTAGATGTGTAATAATAATAAGTGATCATCATACCTTGTTGATCAATCAGAACTCCCAGTCCCAACCCCTGCACCGCCTCTCAGCTAACTCGCACCCTATCAAAGATTTATTACTATTTCTATTCCGACGAGGCCCTCCCAAGCAGAAAATTGAAATTTGAGGAATAATTTGTCACTGGGGAATTAGGGATATGTAGCCCCACGCATCATGGATGAGTTCCAACACCGAGGCTGTTGAATGCCGATGATGATCGATATCGCCCAACCCCCAAACTACTTTGGTTCCGCTCTTCAGAATCAAAATTGTAATGCCATTTAAAAAATTTCATCTAAAACATATCCAAATCACCAGCAGTCTCCCTGCCAAGACATTCCAGAAACTCCTGAGGCCACGAATCCCTTTACATTGCAACGCCCACGGCATGCTAAGGAATCGATATCTATAATGGAATCATCAATCAACGAGAAACTGCAATAATACGCAAAGACGCATTTGAAAGCATGAGCTCTTCCAGCTCGTCTGCCAGCCGGCCTCGACATAATTACCTATCTCGGCTCATGCCGTTCCATAATCAAAATGAAATTCCATTTATAGATTATCTTCAAAGTGAATCAAACTTCCAAATTTCGTGACATTTCACGTGTCACGCAGAGGGCTTTCAAACGTTCTTTCACTGGTTATATCGAGCCTAGCTTTGACCGGTTGCCAAATTACCTTCTCGTTTATTCCATAAAATTTGGGATTATTGAGTTGGGGCCCGGTTCACTAACGTAGTTTCAGATAAGTTCAGTGTGGTCAAGTGCCGAACTCTATTTGGGATCGTGGGTCAAAGCATAACTATGTACCAACAAATATTTGACTTTGACGTTATTTTTAATGGCTGGCCTGGAATCACGTGCTAGGTTACGTACGATTCTCCAGTGATCAAAGCGGTTTACCATCCAGTCTTTTCCCTTTAATTTCTAATGAACCTTGCTTGCCGTTAGGGTTCTGACACGAACTATGATGAATGAGCGTTTCCGCCTACCTTACGCTCCCAGCTTGTACACTAAGGACAGGGTTGGCTATCTTATAAAAGGTGTCGTCTACAAAATTCCATGTTACAGATGAGATACTGTTTATAATGGATAAACTGGGAAATCCGTCCCAACCCGCATACACGAACATCAGTTAGCGGTTAGAAGAGGAGCCCACCTTTCCCATGTTGCCATGCACACACTTGATACAGGACATAAATTCGCGTGGGAGAGCACTAGGATTGTATTTTCCTAAAGGATTTAATCTCTTCTAATTAACTATCTTGGGATACCCGTATTTCAATACATATATATTTACACAGGTCTGTTGCAAAGGGCGCAAAAGGCAAATGGCAGACAGCTGTTTCACGGTTGTTACCGATCATCAGTACGCCATGTGCCTTGTGCAGTGAGGTATATACAAGTTAAACAAGTGCATGACACTCACTGATGTGGTTAGGATCACACTCGATCCCATTCTGTCCGCCCGCCCACCAGCTAGCTAGCCACTGGCGATAAACGAGCGTTGTGTCATACGACACAGGCCACATATAATGCACACGTATGTTGCTAAGGGTGCAACAGGCAAGACGTAGACAGTTGTTTCCAATCATCAGCAGTCGTCGGTTTATGCGCCCCTCGCATTTGCTGCTTCCAGTAGATGTCTTTGAATGACATCGTAAGGGTTCTTAAAGTACGGAAATTATCGGCAGTTTTCTCGTTTGAGCGTCTGATCGAAAAATTTGAATGCCTTCCGTTTTTCTCTTCATTCCTGTCGTCCCATTCATTAACGCACAAAATATTTGAGGTAATTTTACTGGAAAACCGTTTAAACAGATAACTAATTCCAATTTTGTAAAGTTCGTTGTCAGAACAGTGTATTTAAGCTAACTTGAATAAGGTGTTAACCGTTCTTTACGTGTCAGCAGCAACAACATAGTTACTCTCGTAAGGCAGCGTAAATTTTGCATAAACTGTTTGAGGTAAATGAAGGTGTGAAATGTTCCGCGAGCATTTCACTGTACGAGGACATCATGAAATGGGAGATTAGTCAACTTATTTTTCAAGCGTGAAGTTTATTTCTGGTGGTGTTGAGTTAAAAGCACTGTTCTGTGTTTCTACTTGGTCCCCACAATGTCAACAAACATGTCATCAATGCAGGGGCCCCGTAATTTGGGACGAACTGCTGGTAGGACCATAACCTCGAATTTTTGCATCGTTACCACAGCTAGTAAACCAGGGATGGGTGACCACATAGGGGCTCCATTTAGCTGTTTATTGTTTACTTATGAGAATGGAAACATCGTTTCCAGACAGCGATTGAAGAGTTCAAGCAAGGCAGATACGTGAACATACTGCCCATCATCTCTCGAAGAAGATAAGTAATAAGGGAGGGCAATTTAATGGACTGAATGGCATGCGTTTTCATGTCAGAAAATTGAAAATGTTAACGCATATGTTCTGTTCTGACTGGTACTTGCGGCCGCTTACCAAAAACCTCCGAAGTTTCAGTAGAACGTTCGTTATTTAGTATAGATCAGTGAACGAGCAGGGAGATATTCACTAAAAGGCTGGTCTGCTGTCGATTAATCTTAAAGGGAATCCTGTTAGCATTAAGAAGATACGGACGCAATCTGACGTCTACAACTTCCAATTAATTCTCCTTCCTCAACGCATTGATTCGTAGTACGTTCTTTCCTTCAAAACGATCAACCCGATAAATACCCTTTTTGCTAGAAACATAGGCAGCCTTGTGTTTTGATTCGGTAACTTTTCAATCTCAGGAATCGCTTTGTGGGACCATAGATAATTTCTTCTCCGAACGAGTGTCGGCAGCATTTTCACGCGGAGAAGAAAGGCGTCTACGATCTCAAAGTGGTTCTCTGCGAAAATATCAAGCTTGGGAACCTGGACCTTACAATCTGAAACAGAGAGAGAGAGCTACGCTTTATTTTGAAAGTAAAATTCCAAAATTTCAGCAAAAAAGGTCCTCAATTCACCGTGAAGAATCGTCCTTGAATGCGTCTCAAAATATCGATCAATTTGGACTTCCTTCAAAATGGTGCCAGTGTCGTGCGCCGATGACCTCATTTTTGTTGTTTGAATAAACAAATAGGTGTAAAATACAGTATATAATGGGTAAACTAGGCCAATCGACGTACATGTAAGAGGATTCACATGCGAATGGCGGCTCAATTTAAAAAGCCCGCCAAACCCCAACTTGAACCACTGCATTCTCATTGCAGACTGTCCAGCTGAGTTCTCGACTATACGCACTTTGCCCAAGAAACCAAATCTGCGAAGACTACCGTAAGTGGACTACCTTGGCAGCAGGATGATTCTGATTTTTTAGACAGATGGTTCATATGGGTTTGAGTTCATTCATTGATTCATATGTACCACCAGGAATGTGAGTGCTCATTTTGTGGATCCACGTTCATCACCTTACCGACTCGAATATCACGCCCACTGTGTTGGAAGTAATTTTAGTGACACCATCTTTCCTGTGGCGTTGCGTTCATAGGCTTTAAGGGTAATGGTAATGTGAGCAGTGCTCACATCCTACCCTACCTACCCCTTCCCTCAGTCCCACTGACCTCAACCCGCCGACCCCATCATGCGGCCGGCGAAGGAACGATGATTATTAGCCAAAAGACACTTATAAACCCTGTCGATTCTTCCTGTTGTACCGGTCTGAGGATGAGTTACCGAAAACACGTGTTCGCCGACTTCCCTTTTCAATTTTAAGATGGGAATATTTGCAGAACTTAAATATGACTTCTAAGAGCAGTTCCAAAATCATATTTTGTAATTTCCATCTCGTTAAAGTTTAGACAAGAGTGCTGTTTATAAACGGCACCTAGATACCAGTAGTTTTGAGTGAACACTGGAGCTAAAAATGGTATCACAAAACTCAAAGCCGAGTTAAGACTTTTGCTTCGTTTCACTGTGGGCAAATAAGCGAGAGATGACAGTTGATCCCCGTGTTATTGTCGATTTCTAATTGGTATGCCATTACCCGTTAATTTGGCGTACTCTGACACCATCGTTAAATGGAATAGGTGTATTAGGTCTAATTATCAAGGTAGACAATCAAACAAATTTCAGCAAGAATCCGAAAAAACCGGAGATTTATGCGTGCTGGCAAATTATTCTAATCTGATGCTTCTTTAGTCTGTGCTATCACCTCATAATATGATAAGCATTTGTAGGTTCCGATAAAAGCTGTCTTAAACAATCGCAATTTAAAAAAATTTTAAACCAAAAGGTACCCTTTCTTCAAGTATAAAATTTGAAGAAAGTACAATTTCCTACCGAAAACCAAGAGTCCTTTTGGATATGTTCTCTGGGTAATACGATTGAATTTATTAGGGCATCTAAAATCAAAGAGGAAAAATGCATACTGCTTAAGCAGAAATATTTTCCGGGGTTTTGATTATTTTGGCGGTCAGAAAGAGTCGTTCGAAAGCCGCCATCCTGGCATGGCTCTGCTATTCAATACTCATTTAATCTTCCCATGGGGCGCCCTCCCAGAACTGACCATTAATCTGTCTATCACGAATTTCTCTAATTGTTCAATATCTATCGCAAAAATATAGTTTCAATCGAGAGATAACCATCTGCACTCTGATCGATTAGAAATCCGGTACTAAACGTCTTGAATATAAAAGACTGTAGAAGTGTGTGAGCGCGTAATATAAAACAGTTTATTTTTTTCTTTCAGCACCTTGTCCGTATTCCAACCACGGCATCACTAAGACTGGGTCCACTGTTATCAGCAAAGGGTACGTATAAGATGGTCAGTTTCGTTGGACTTTTTAAGGTTTTAGCTTCCAAGAGCTGGGAAAATGAGTTTTAACCTGTCAAATGTTACAGTGGGATCAAAGGGCAGATGAAAGCTTATGCCTAAGAGGTCCTGCTCTGAATAGACGCTTTTTTCCGCACGCAGCCAGCCATGCCGTAGCCCACACCCTTGAACATGAACACAAGTCAGTTTCTCCTAGAGAACTTGATCTACGAACCCGCATATAGCCTGGAATAGGAATTTTCGTATGTGTATTGTGATCGCATGTCTGAACTAGACGTTCTTTTCTTCCTTGGAGCCTTGAATATAGGTTTGCAAAAACAATCTAATAGCAAGCACTACTTAATGACTGAAAACCGTTACGATCTTGGAGATTGAAATGGATGGAGTCAACTGCAGCGTTGCAAAACGCGTACTCCGGAGGGGGTTCGATTTGACACCTAGTGAGATTCTGGCCAGAGGGCATAGCAGCTATGTTATCGCAGGTGCACCGATCAGATCAGCTAAATAATCTACATCTGCATCTGTTTTGGTAACGATAGGTTACGTAAAGCACCAATAAGGCCAGAAACCCCAGGCTTGTGGGATCAGTGGTAATAGGGGCTTTACGGCTGGGGCATTACAGCGGGTAATGTAAGTTGAATACTGTCGTTGCAAAATTGCTTTTGCTGTTCGTTCTTCTCTTTAAATTTACGAATTTGATAGCGTGCAGCCGTAATAAAGGCTCCAAAATTTGATAAACATAGCGGAGTGTTATGGGATCGTTAGTAAAAGGACTTTCAAAACGAATCCAGAAAGATCGGTTTAGGGACATACTTGAATGGGAAGAATGGTGAAAAGATTCAAGATTGATTTTTTTATTTTTAAATAGACAAACATTCTCCAGCTAATATGCAGACTCACGATCCAAACCATTCTTCTAAAACTTGAGATGGCTTTTACTTTTTGTAAAGTGGCCAGCAGACATCGCTATCGTTCTTAACATATAGGTAGTCGTCGGGCAAACTCAGGTCATTAGTGCAACCCCATTTTAGTCCAAGTGTGGGGTCCTCTAAACGGGTCGTAGAGGTTTTCAATGTCTCAACAGCATAACCTGTGTTCGTTTGATATTTTTTGGGTACTAGTGGAAGCGTTTTGCCGATAAATCCCCCCCACCACCAAATAATCGCACCCTGCGACGAAATTCCCGATGGTGTCAATAAAGTTTACAAATATTTCCAATAACTTTTGATGAAATGCAGTTATCAGTATTTCCCTGCCCGATTGGACCTGTCAGTTACTTCTGTAATGGAACCAAGTAATTCCGTATTTTTTACATGACCAGGTTCGCTGTTTCTCAAATGGTTGTCTGGCTGATAAAGCAAACTACTGTTAGTATGTCTACTAATCTATCATTGCAATAATCTCCCTTGAGTAAAAAACTGGATGTGTTGTTCTCGGAGCAGGTCATGTGTGGCACGCATAGACCAGCTGTCATTGGTCCCAGTTCCCGTCTTACTTGGCCAACCGCATCGGATAGTGAACCTGTGGTGGCTCCGTTCGGAGCGCATCATGCAATGCTACGTCTCTTCCACGTATTTGAACGCGTACCAATGACAGTCTGGTTCTCGCCCAGTCAACTGCATGGCCAACTCTGACACGTTCTCGTTCAAGGCACTGAACTGTCATTCGGAACGCTTCTTTACTGCCACTTGATATGAGCCTTCTTCCGTCTGTCGACCCGCTCTGCAATATTTCTCTAGAAAACACAGTCCTCACGACTTGCGTCCAAATACTTCTATTTCTATTCTGTACGGGACTAGACGATCGTAGGGGCTAAGGATCTGCACAGGGTTTTATCTGACGCGAGAGGGGGCGAGGTTAGCTACCTCAGTGCATATTCTTCACTGTTAACTATCTAAAGTGCTTAAGGCCGTGGTTGGAAAAGCTGCCAACGGATGGGATAGCTCGGAACGTGCAGGCATCTCAATATCTTTTTTTTGAGGCTAGGTTGACTGGTGGGCTGAGAGTGCGGCTGCAATAGCGCAATCGGTGAGTGCTCCAGCCCTTCTGGCATTACTACACCCTGTCATAATAGCTTATATTTTTTAAAACGAGGCAATTCATTCTACCCACACCAAACACTGTTCCTGCCGCTGTTACAAGTCGACTGCGCGTAAAAGTAGCTGTCCTCACCATTAGTCAGCGGCTTTTCCCTTCCTCACATTTCCCATAATCATGGCCAGCCACATCCACATTAACAGTTATTTGTATTGCAGATGATTATACTACTTGCAGTACATAAATAGACATTAATATTTTATCTTTTGACTAGCGGAGAGCTGCTTACTTTTCACACGCCAGTATTCTAATGAACTAGGATTCGAACACCTCACTCTATCGGTGCTTTTTCTTAGACAATTTTCAACACAAAGGGAGCTGGTTTTACCTGATCCCTTGACCCCAGGTCTACTGAGATTCAACTAATGCTTATGTTTGTCTCCTGTAGCTCCTTCTTAAGTGCCTAATTAGGCTGGCTATTCGAACCTGGAGAGACAAACCAATCGAGTACACATAAATTGGGATGCTGCTTCGCCTTCAGTCGGACAAAAATGTGCAGGTGGCTTGTGTTTGAAGGTCCTCAAGTGTGTCTTCGCCGGGATCTGCGTGGGACCGACGGTAGCCGTCCTCGCGTCGTTCAGGGGTATTAATAGGGATGATGAAAGTGGGCGAAATCTACGTTGGGTCGTCCATTGTGGTGCTAGTGATCGAAGGGGTCGGTATGGGGGGTTGCGATTGCCGAGTTAAGAGATGGAGTCTTCGGGTTGTCATTTTGTTGGGTTTGGAGATGTTTTACGAGGCCCATCCATGCGAAGAATTTTCGTTGGCGATTTGGGCATGTGTTGGTGAGCACCCGTAGCGATATCGCCGAAGATGAGCCGCTTTATGGGTACTCGGTATCCATCCTCGTGAATTCGCTGCTCCAACGTAGTTGATTTTCACTCATTAGGGTGTGACTGCTGGATTTGGGTTCTTCCACTGACTTCTGTGCCTAGAATACTTTTCCGACACCTTAGTTTTAGTATTCTACGGAGACAACTGAGTTAGAAATGAGTAAATTGTCCGGCTTGATAGGCAGGACTGCTCCATTTTGTAGTGATGTAAGAATGGCTGCTTTTTTGGATCTGCAGTTTGGTCTTTACCCCACCTACCACCCACCCCTACCCCCATCAGCCCAAAGACGTGACCGACCCCCAATGGCCATTCTCCAGATGTGGAAGTGTTCATGCGGCCCTGAACGAGGCACCATTCTTGTGGTCCGGCAACTGCACAGTCCGCATGCCTTATTCAGACAGTTGCTTGTCGCCGAATTATGTGCTATCTGGTGGGGCCAGTAACGCGCCTGGCTCTGTAGCGGCTGAAGACGTCGAGGTTAAAACACGCCGAGTTACGCGACGCACCGGAAATAAATCCCGGATTAGACCGAGCTGAAGAGAGCTCTCAAACACGTCACTGCACCCACTCATACGAAAAGAGCAAAGAAGACTTCAATGACCATTTATGCATAGTAGAGACGAATTGGAGTCAAGTATCTATGGAAATGGAAATCGTTAAATGTTCTAAGCAGATGACTTACGGCAAAAAAAATGTGATCCGTCTGGATGAAGGGGAGACATCGGGATACAAGCTTAACAACCGGTGGGGAATACAGCTCTGTGGGAAACTGCAGGGGAGAGCCACGGGGGTTCTCGAAGAATGAAAGAAGATAGTTTCGGCAACTTTTGGACGTCAGCCAAATGGAACCACGAGTACCAGACAAGGACATGACCATTAAATACCCTGTCGGGCGTGGATGTACGCACAGTGATTGTCGCAGTAAAGTTTTTCTTGACCATTCCGTCCTTCTTCTGTTCGCCGCAACAACGAGTGTCATACTTCTAAGGGCTATGGCAATGCCATTTTCCCATACAAATCGAAATAAGCCTGTGTTTTTCCACGACCATAAAGAGTCTGCTTTGTTCTACAAACCATTTCACTGTTAGTGACGGTTAAATTATATATTTACAAATGGATGCTGCAAAACCTTTTCTCATCTCTCTTGCATCTCTCTCTCTCTCTCTCTCTCTCTCTCTCTCTCTCTCTCTCTCTCTCTCTCTCTCTCTCTCTCTCTCTCTCTCTCTCTCTCTCTCTCTCTCTCTCTCTCTCTCTCTCTCTCTCTCTCTCTCTCTCTCTCTCTCTCTCTCTCTCTCTCTCTCTCTCTCTATACTCTCTCTCTCTCTCTCTCTCTCTCTCTCTCTCTCTCTCTCTCTCTCTCTCTCTCTCTCTCTCTCTCTCTCTCTCTCTCTCTCTCTCTCTCTCTCTGCCATCGAAAGAATTTGGGTTCATCAATCCAGCTGAATTTTTCAGTTCGTTATTAACTTATTCAAGACTAGTTAATGCCCACAGGTCATTTTGCTGTCTGCCTGAACGGGATGTAGTTTAAACTACAGGAGACTAATGAAGGATCTGCCAGCTCAGTGTGAAAGTCTCAAAAGCTTAATTTTTAACACTTATTTCAGTACGATGAAGTGGCTCTCGCCGGTTATGTTACGGGATATGCTCGTCCTGGTGTACATTGTAACTCAATCTAGAGCCCTCGCAGGCAGTCGAATAACGACTAGTTATGCGTTCTGCTGATGGAGTACAGACGAAGACGAGGGAGACTGGAATGGCCATTTCTAGCTTGGTAACCGTCATCGGGTATGGATCACTTGAGATTAGAAGCCCCGACCCTTGGTCACTGAGCGTAACACTACCCTCAAGTGATCCACACCTGGGGTTGGGTATGACTAGGTGTTACGGAGACGTGAACCGTAATGCAGGCCCCTCTCCGCCCTCCCAATTGGGGGGCTTGCTTTAAGGCGAAAAAGAGCACTTGGCGATGCACGCCCAAACAGGCCAAGCCGACTGGGAATGACGCGTGGGGACCAGGCAGCCAATCAGTGTGCGCCACTGCTCTGAGTACCGTGAAGCCTTGACGCACGCGTGCGGCCGAGAAGTTTCGGCGAGGCGATTCCAGCGTACGAAGCGACCAATCAACGTGAAGCACGTCGTGGGCCAGAAGGTTCCAGATCGCTCCCCGCAATTGTCACGCTAGAGATCCGCTGTTTTCTGCCGGTTTCTCCAGAAACCCTCTTTGCCTTCTCCTCTATCACACCCGCCGGGAAATAAAAAACTGGCGACGCAAATGTCCGAACTTATGATTAGAGCAGAACAAATGCAGCAGTTACTTGACGCACAACGGACCAGTTTTGCGGTTTTGCTTACAGGAGTGCAAAAGTTAGACTTCGGTTGGGAAGAACAAACAAAAAGAACTTGAAGACCGGATCACAGAATTCAATTACAATCCCGGTGGTAGCAGCAATTTTTAAGAGTGGTACCGCGAATATGTAATTTGAGGACAAAGGTTCAACATTGGAGGACAAAGAGAATTTGGAAGTCCTGCTTTTGAAGTTAGGCAAGCGTGAACAGGAGCGGTACGTAAATTTCATTTAACCAAAGAAGCCAGTAAATATTTCATTTTAGGAAACGGTTAGGAATTTTGAATCTTTGTTTAGTTTCTCAAAGTCCTTTTTCGACCGACGTTATGAGTGTTTTAAGATAGAAAGACAACCTCAATCAGACTATTTTGATCTAGCTGGCCAATTTAATTATGCTTACCAGCAAGCAGACCTAGAACAGGCAGTAATCAACAGATAAAATCCATTCTTTTCATTAATCAGTAACACTGTCAGAGGACGCTGACGTTCGCACACGATTGTTCGTACAGTTCAGACAGTCGAGATGCCGGTACAACAGCTAGCAGAGGAGTGTGTCCCTATTATGAGTATCGAAAACGACCCTAGTCTGATCGGTGATATAGACAGCCAACCTGTGCGTGTTTTGGACACAAAGGCGATCAAAATGAGGGAGAACTCTAGTTTTCCAAAGAAACCAAAGACAGCTTGCTGGAAGTGTGGCGGATGGCATTTTGTGTCGGATTGCCCATATGGTGTTACATGTGTTCTCAGGTTGGTCATAAAGCGATACACTGTCACGCAAAAAGTCGACTCCAGGAGAGAAATGTAATGCAATTGCTCAGCGAGATTCACAGCATAGGCACGTGGGAGACTCTTGGGAGACTCTTGGGTCGCCTGAACTGAAACTTACAGCCGTCTATGTCTGGGCATCAAATGCAAAATATGCAGTTTGAGCGTGTTTTCCAGGCCACTATAGTTTTCGAGGATAAAGACTGTCTGTCAGTCATTTACGTCTCGAGGTCTGAAAACAATCCACTTGGCAAAAATACCACCTCACATTTCGGTCTCTGGGATCGGCCGTTCCGGCAGATATGCTGTGCTGTAAACATTACGGAAGAGGACCTGAAGAAAAACTTATGCCGAACGGATTAAGATGTCAGTCGGAACGTGCACTAAATCTACAGTAAGTTTGAGGGGGGGGAACAGTATTCAGGCAGAGTCGACGCATCCCAGTTGCAGTACAAGCAGTGGTCGAGGAATAACTGGGGTTCTTGCCGCAGAATGGAATTATCCGCTCCAAAAACTATTCAGCGTGTGCTACCCCGATAGTGGCGGTAAATAAACCTAACGGGAGAATAATTTTTGTGTACAGACTACTCATCTGGGTTTAATGACGTGTTGGAAGACCATACGTACCCTCTGCCGACTGTGGATCATATGTTTGCGAAGCTGAATGGAGGAATTGTCGCAAGGATTTATCGCCCAGAGGCATACCTAGAGCTATTAGTTTATGCGGCAGTGCAAGAGATGTTGACAATTGATACACATAATGGTCAACTCAAATATACTCGTTTCAACTATGGCGTCAAAACAGTACCCAGCATATTCCAGCAGCTTATGGACACCGTTGCCTACTTGGATGACATTTCAGGTAGTCGGTCGTACAGACGAGGATATGTTTCAGAGACTCGATAAGGTCATGGAAAATCTTATTGATTTTGGCCTACAAACTAAAATTGAAGTGAGTGAGTTCCTTCGAAAAGAAATCAACTGCTTTGTATTTGTGAAAGGACATCTCCCCAATCCAGGAAGATTTGCAGCATTCAAGAATGTGTGGGAGCTACACTCATTTATGGGCTTTTAATCTACTACTTACCTTTTATTGATGGGCTGCAGAACTTAAAGGTACCTATAAATCAACTACTTTGCACAGATGCGAAATTTAACTGGTCTGCAGACTGTTAGGAAGCGTTTGAGACTATTAAGGCGAAGATTAGTGCGCCAATTGTGTTCTCCCATTTAGAAGCCGATAAAAAAACAATAGTCCAGACGAATGCATCTGAGTACGGGTTAGGCAGCGTTCTTCTTCAGAAGGGTTCAGACAGAAACATCCTGCCCTTGATGCAAGTCGCAAGACTACTCACAAAGGCAGAACTAAACTTTAGTTAAATTGAGACAAAGGCACTAACAATCATCTTTGCAGAGCAGAAATTTAATCAGTTCATTAAAGATAGACATTTTGTCCTCCCCATAGCTCATCCGCCAAAAACGTTTCTGCTGGGCACAAATCGTGGCATGTCACAGTACGCGGCTAAGAGGATACAACGTTGGAGAACCACCCTCCACCTTTAGTACGCGCCCACTCAGAAGTTCAGGACTCCAGACTCCTTAGGATGACCGAATGTTAGCGATGAAAAACAGGAAGACGTGGTGGTTGCAAGCATTTTGATAAAACACGATGACGAATTCAGTCGTGTCATCCAGCAGGTGTCCCTCACAGCCGAATATATCAGGGCAACCACCACAGCAGACCCGCTATTGCGTCAGGTAAAGGAGGTTATTCAGAACGGTCGGCCCAATAAAGGTAAGGTACGCCCAGCTATAAAACCTTTCAGAAACCTGAAAGAGCAGTTGTGCATCACCCAAGAATGTATAATGTATGATGTTAGAATGGTGATTCCAGCCAAACATTAACAAGAAGTTTACCGTGAACTTTTCGCCAGACACCAAACTATGACAAATGTAAAGCAAACTGCCCGAAGGTACGTATATTGCCCAGGACTTGATGACGATGCGGAATCTTTCGTTTTAATTTGCGGTCAATGTGGATGTTTCTCGAAGAACCCACCGAAATTACTGCCTGTACCATAGCCAGAAGTCACGAGACCGTGGGACCGAATGCGCCTAGATTATGCCGGGCACTTCTAAAATAAGATGTTCTCAGTAATCGTCGAAGCATGGTCGAGATGGTTAGAGGTCCTGGAAGGTGAGAAAACAACTGCCCAAACTTTGGTCAGGAAGTTGGTTGAGTTGATCATGCGTTACGGTATTTCCACCGAAATCGTGACCGACAATGGAACGCAGTTTATGGTCTTTCTGTTCCAACAGTTTTGCCCGAGATGCAAATTCGTCACACGTCATCCCCATCTTTTCACCTCAATCAATTGGCCAAGCTGAATGGTTTGTTGACACCGTCAAGAGAGCGGATGAAGAAGATATGGAATCAAGAAGTTAGTCTAGTGCATATGAACACATTCCTTTGAGCTTACCGTACTAACCACAACTGAGTGTTTTATCGACTGACAATCCGATGTGAAACTTCAATATCTGAAATCAGAGACACAGGTGTTACAGCTCCAAAAACGCTCTTTTGAGGAGGGAGAGGCAGTGTCTTAATTTGCGCCCTGATTGTCTCGAAAGCTCGTCGAACTACTGGGTCTATTCTCGGAAATTTTAAAATCGTTAATATTAGAACCAGTCTTTATAAAATGCACGGCAAACCTTGTCTGGAATTCTGCTTGTTTCTATTTAGCCTTCCGAACGCTAGTGAACGTAAGAAGATAGAATCTGTCCAGCATTTCTTTACTAAAAGAGGTTTCTCTTCAGAACACCGTAACCTGATCTGCCAAAAACGTTGTGAGCTTACTAACCCAGACCCATTGTGGCTTCGTAGATTACAGAAGTGACTATTTTTACTGTTTAAACTTTTAAACAGTCGTACCTGAGGTAGGTCGACCACTCTCGGCGCATCAGTCATTGAAATATCTTTTTATTTCTTCCTCTGGCACGCACAGTTAGCTACCACCAGTTTTCTCCGTAAACGCCATAAAAATCTGAAAAAAAAACTACCCAGAAGTATCGAAAATTCAGCAAAACTATCCTTTGTTTAAGAGAACTGTCACTAGTTTTCTACATTTAGGACACCTCTCATGAATTTTGTGTGCCGAATCGGTTGAATCTCTCTTCCATTCGGATGGGGTTCGCGGACTCTGAACCCACTGCCAGGTTTAATGTTGATGGCAATATTGCTAACTCTGCAGTCCATAAGCGGCTAATTCCTCAGTCAACAGCGAGCAACTGTTCGCTAACTCACTTTTTCCTGGGACAGAATACCAGATCTATAAGACCGAACGGAAAATGACTACACCATTCACCTATGTCAACTCTTTTCGGTCCAGACCTTTAATCATTTAATGAACAGCTGCAGCATTTTTCTCCTAAAAATGCTTGAAGGAACGATCAGGAGTTTTTTTCACTGTCAGCTAGATCCTCTACTGTATATCTCTTTTGACCTTGCCTATAAATCCGATAATAAATAAATGAATAAAATACAGAACTGGTCAAGACGTTTGGACAGAGGCTGCGATTCGAGAAGCCTGAGGTGCTATTTTCGAGGAAGAAACCAGAGTTGGCATGCGAAACAGCTTAGACTGAATTCACCATGGATGGCCAAATAACAATTCGGACCCGAATCTAATCAGAGGCCTAGAATCCTCTATGCCGATTCTATGCCGAGTTTGTCCATCGATTCTGATTAGAATCGACACCGAGATTCGGCTTAGAACCGGCGCCGAAAAATCTGAATCTCATTTTTCAACCGAGCTGACCCTACATTATTTCCACCAGAACCAGCCTCTTACCCCAAACCGCACGCCGATTCAACTGGAAAGTAACTCTATGAAGATTTTCATATGTGGTTGGATCTGTTTCTTTGTTAAAAATAGTAATTTACAAAATCGTTCCAAAGTAAAAGCGAAAAATTGTGTTGAACTCTCTACATAAAAGTTCATTCTAAGACAAGGTTAGGTTTAAAAGACCTGGTCAGTTGCGTTGAAGTGGCCGGCTGTGAACTTCCGCTGGCAGTGTATGCCATGCCATCTAAAATTAAAGAATACAGTGCTTACTTTATTCGTACCAAGCAGAACTTCATGCAATGCAATGTAAGGTACCTGAAAATTACTCAACTGCACTGAAGTTTGCGCGATAAAATACCGAAACGCAGTCTTAAAGTAGGCCTGTATGTTGCCGTTGTCACCAGGATAGTTCGACCGTCGATTTTGACTGTGTCCACCATATGCTCCACGGAAGGGTGGTGCAGGGACGGTGACTAGCGCGTGATTTAGTTTATAGTGATAGTAGACATGCGCTGCATCTACCGCACTATCTCCGCCTCCCCCACCTGAGCCCGGTGTCATGACAGAGTCAAAAAGACCGGAGATGGGAGAGGGCAAAAGTGCCTGGCGCGGCCGGAGCCGCCCCTGCGCGTACTATCACACCTGGATCGGATCCCACGGAGTGGGAATGCAATAAAGGCCACATTAAGAGGGAGCCATTGCAGCCTGACTCTCAGTCAGCCAGTAAGCCACTACACACAAAACACACATTGGGCTGACCACGAAGTCTGAATGTTCCCGTCAGTTGGCAACCTTCCAAGCAACGGCTTTTAGCGCACCGTGATAATTTCAAGCGCATCAGGTTGTTTATAGTGAGGAAAATGCACTGAGCTGTCTACCTCACTCTCTCCCCCACCACCACAATCAGACCACCGTCTGAGCCGGTCGGTTGTCTGATGTGGGAGTGAGCGCATTGGCTGACAGGTCGGCGTACCCTTCTTCGCACGCCACTGCACGACCTGGCCCTCATAACGCACACACCAAGATTCAATAAATCAGGGGATGTGGAGGAGCCATCGTTGTCTGACTCCCAGTCCGCTGGTCAGCCACTCGACACACCCAGCACGTACACTGGGCCAATGGCGCGGTCTGGTGTAAGCGTCAAATCGGCAGCCTTCCAAGCCACGGTTTCTAGGAAACCGTGATATTCTCAGGTACATGATGATGATGGTGAGAGTGTTGTCTATGTATTACTGTAGGTAGTGTGCACTGTTGTGGCTTAGCCTCCAGAGATTTACCGCAGGTTTTCGTGGAGGCGCATGTGTCCTAATAGGCCATGCGGTAAGTAAATATGCAGGAGCAGTGAGGGTAGTGGAGGCAGGAGCATCGACTGTATGTCGGAGCCCCAGACACTGGTTCACCAGTCTCTGTGACCAGGCCGATGCGTGCGGTGAATGCGCGGTCGCAATGAGGACAGTTTAAGAGAGAGTCCCCATCGCTGATGGTGGTGTTGGTGGCGGCGGCGGTGGTGGAGGTACCAGGTGATGAGTATTGGGATGTGGTCTCTCTGATGGTGGGAGTAATGGAATTGATGCCAGGAGGGAGGGTGGGGGAGTCCGAAGGAGGGTTGGCAGAATTTGATGCAGAAATAGGAATTATCGGATTGTTGGTGCATTGCGTCCGAAGATGTCCGACCAGGCCGATTCGCGCACGGAAGGTGCGTTAACAGTGCGGGCATGCTGGAAGGGCCTGGGCATTGGCAGTGTTGGTCCGGGGTACTGGTGACTTTCGTGCCGCTCTTTTGGCCTTGGCGGCGGTGATCCGGTTGGCCTCATAGATTGCTGAACCAGTCTTCACGGATCTTCTCCATGCCGGTCTATCCTGGGCGAGGTCCTCCCAGGTCGCCGAGTTGATTTGCAGTTTCTTCAGAGATTTCTTCAAAGTGTCCTTGTAGCGTCGTTTTTGACCTCCCTGTCGGCGAGCACCCGTAGCGACATCTCCGCAGAAAAGTCATTTGGGTAGTCACTCGTCGTCTATTCTTACCAGGTGGCCACTCCATCGCAGTTGCACTTGTCTCAGCATGGCGTGGATGCTGAGGATTTCAGTCCGCTCCAGGACTTCCGTGTCCGGATCCTGTCTTGCCATCTCAGCTTCAGTATTCTGCGGAGGCAGCTGAGATGGAAGTGATTCAGCTTCCTGGCTTGTTTCGAGTAGACGGTCCAGGTCTCCGCTCTGTAAAGGAGGGACGTCAAGACGATGGCCTTGTACATCTTTAGTTTGGTGTTCAGGTGAATACCGGGGCGATTCCACACGGAGGGCTGCGGCCGGCCAAAGGCCTGACTGGCTTTGGAGATCCTTTGGACAACCTCGTCATCGATTCTCGTGTTGCGTGACAGCGTCTTTCATAGATAAGCAAAGGTTTCCAAATTTTGAGTTGAGCACCGTTGACATTGATTCCGGGAGCATTGTTTTCCGCGCTGGGTGGCGGCTGGTGTATGACAACCGTTTTGGCTGTACTGATTGTTAATCCGAAATTGGCACAGCCTGCGGCGAAGAGGTCCATACTCCAATCATGTTTTCCTCCGTCACGGCGCTAAGAGCGCAGTCGTCCGCGAAAGAGCAAGTCATAGACTGTAGTCGTAGACACACGTGTTAAAGCCTGCATACGCCGACTTTTGAGAAGGCGCCCTTCAGTTCTATAGGTGATGCGAATCCCAGGCTGCTCATAACGGTAGGCGTCTACCAGCATAGCAGAGAACATGAGACGGAACAGGGTTTGGGGCAATACGCAGCCCTGCTTCACTCCGTTGGTCACTGCGAATGCTTCGGATACCGTACCGTTGTCAGTGACGCGCGCCGTCATCCCCTCATGAAACTGACGCACCAGGTGCGTGAACCACTAAGGACAGCTGAATTTCTGCATGACTTTCCACAAGCCCTCGCGATTCCCCGTGTCAAAGGCTTTTGTAAGATCCACGAAGGTAGTGTATATGTGGGTTCGCATCTCCTGGAACTTCTCTTGAGCTGGTGGGTGATGAAGATCATGTCGGTTGTTCCGCGGTGTCGGCGGAAGCCATATTGGCTATCCGGGAGCAGTCCCTGCTCTAGGTGACCGTTCAGACAATTAAGAAGGATACGGGCGAAGATCTTCCCGGCAATATTGAGCAACGAGATGTCTCTGTGATTATCACAGAGTTGCCGGTTCCCCTTTCGCTTGTAGAGATGGACGATGGTCACGTCTTTGAAATCCCGAGGAACTTGTCCTTGGCGACACATCTACGGGAAGAGTGTTGTGAGTTCTGCCATCAGCCGGGGCCCACTATGCTTGTAGACTTCAGGTAGGATTGCGTCGAATCCCGGGACTTTACCGCTGGAAATCTCCTGCACGGCCCAGATGGTTTCAGGTAGGGAAGGTGGAAGATCCAGGTCATTGTTCGTGTCCATTTCAGGCAGTCTGTCAATGGCAGCATCGGAGATGGCTGATGAGCAGTAAAGGAAACTTCTTAAGTGCTCGGCCCAGCGCTTCAGAATTTGTGATTTCTCTGTCAGAAGTGTTGTGCCGTCAGAGCTGAGGAGCGGTGTGGTCCCCTTGATACAGTGGCCGTAGATGGCCTTGGTGGCTTTGAAAAAGTTTTTCATTTCATTGTGGTCCGCAATGCCTTGGATTTCTTCAGCCTTTCAGACTATCCAGGCGTCCTGTATCTCCCACAGACGTTGATGTAAAAGGCGCCGGCATCTGAAAAGGCTGCTTTGGTGGCGTCAATCGAAGGTCCATGTAGGATTTGTGTAGTCTATTCTTCTCCGCGAGTAAGTTGCTGATGTCGGCTTCATTGTCGTCAAACCAGTCCTGGTGTAGACGGCATGCGCGTTCGAGGACTTCGAGGGCGGTGGACTGGATGCCATTTCGCAGTTAGAGAGAGAGCCATACTTTATTTTGAAAGAAAAATTCCAAAACGTTCAGAAAAAAATGTCCTCCATTCATCATTAACACGATTTGAAACATAAACCACACAACACCGGAAGATCGCAAATGAATGGCCAAAGAATGCATACATTGGCATAATGAATAATCGTCCTTAAATGCGTCTCAAAATATTGAACAAATTGGACTTCTTTCAAAACAGTGCCAGCGTCGTGAACTGATGACCTCATTTTGTTGAATTAACAAATGGGTTTAAAATTCAATATATAATGGGTAAAATAGGCACCATCGTGTCTCCTCGGTGGCGTTATTATCTGGAGCATGCAGGTTCTCCAGTTTCTCGGTTATTTGGTTGTTGAAATCAAAACAGTGAGTAGGCAAATTTAATAAAAGAGTATTTAACTTAACTGGCAACCTCTTACCTTGGGGCCTTCGTCGGGGTTGTAGTCGGAGCCTCATCTGGGAGATGTCGAGGCGGTGATCTGTCCAACCATCGGCATCGCGGATCGCCTTGGTTACAAGCACGTCCTGATGATTTCGCCTCCGGACGAGAACATAGTCCAGCAACTGCCACCGCCGCGACCGAGGGTGCATCCACGTGGCCTTGTCCCGCGTCGGAAGGCGGAAGAAGTTGTAGGTCAGCAGGAGACGGTGTTCCGCACACGTACGCAGAAGAAGGAGGCCGTTATCTTTACAGCTACCGAGACCGTGGGGACCCAGCACTCCCTGCCAGGCAGCGTGGTCCGTCCCGGTGACGGCGTTGAAGTCACCAAGGACAATTATCATGTTCACCTTCGGCACCGTCTCCAGTAGGGCGTGCAGGTCCTCGTTGAGATTGTCCTTCGCCGCATCAGAGCTCGTCATTTGGGGAGCGTAGGCGCTGATGATGGTGGTGAACTTGTCTCCCCGATGAGGCAGGCGGACGCTCATCAGGTGATCATTGATACCCTGCAGCAGACAGGGCAGACGTCCCACGATGTCGTTCCGGATGGCAAAGGCGACACCAGCGTCGCGTCGCTCTGCCTTTGGCCGGCCGCTCCAGAAGAAGGTTAGCCGGCACCCACCTCCTCCAGCTAAAGCTGCTCGGAGAATCGAATCTCGCTAAGAGCAGCAATGTCCACTTTCTTGCGAGCCAGTTACCGAGTGACTAGCGCCGTCCTTTGTTCCGGCCAGTTGCTCCTAGGATTGTCTAAAGGGAACGAACATTCCAGGCTGCTAGTGTGAATGGACTCACCCGAGCAGCCTGTAGGGTATGGCGCGGGCGATGGGTACGGGGATTATTGTTGTTTGTTTAAGTTTTATGACGGCGTATTTTGCGATCTGCGAGCCGCGGTTGGCTGCAGAACACGTGAGACCCAGCATTTGTTTAGGGCACCTTTTCTTGCCCCTTCCTCCACGAGGAGGCAAGCAGTGCTGTCCCTAAATAGAGCTGCTTGGACATCCCAGACGGCTGCCGAACTCCACTATGGGTCACGGTTTTGCTTTAGTGGGAGAATGACCCGAGTTACCCTGGGCCGCCTAGGGAGTTGCTGTCGCCCCCACCGTAGGACATTTTGAGACGGGGGAGGTGGGAAGTTCGGGAGTCAGACATACCGGGTGTGGAGGCACACCAAACACCGGAGACCCTTACCTGGTTTAGCCCGCCGGTTGTGAAAGTTGCCCGGGGTGTGGCCGCTGGTAAGAAACCAACTTCGAGGAGCCGCAAGTGACAGTTGGGTACCAGTTAGGGGTGGCCACAGGAGCATTTACCACCTGTAGGAGATAAATGGAGCGACCAAATGCAATCTGTGTGGTGCTACCCCTCAATAGTACCCCTGCACTCCCGCTGTCACCAACACACATGTACCTAACCGTAGTTACTTAACTTACTTGAGAAACTGAACCATAAGCACAAAAAGTGGCTTTCAAGTTGGCCTGCGGGAAACCTATACAACTGACACAGCCTTAAATAACCTACATTAGCTCAGTTACTTAATTTACTTAAGTAACTGAAGTTGAATCTGTTAAAGGAGTCGTTAAAAGAAGTCAGTGTGGTACGTATTTACGTAGGTTTATGCACTCTGCGGCCTATTCCAGTCAGACTTAATGACCATGCCAACAACACCCAACCTTAAGTGATTCCCGCTGTTAGTACGCCCAGGCATAGCAAGCCAACTTGTCGGCCTATGTCACCGTTTACGCATGTGAGTTGGCTGCGCCGGGTGAAAAACTTCGCAAGGAAAAAATCGATATTCCTCTGGACAGTAGAGCGTGGCCCTTTGCTTCAACGTGTGGTGGCGCACACATTCGATATTCATGCACACACATAAGCCTACAATGCCTGGCTTTGGGTACGGCGTACAAAGACAGACAGGAGAGTACATGGTTTTTGCAACTGGGTAACAGTGCCTAAACGTGTTCAGTAACGGAAGCTTAGGCCTTCAGCCCACGCGTCTGCAGTCGGCCATAGACCTTTCGGAATGCGTTCTTTTAAGCTCTCTCCCGTGTTCCATAGACTGAAAAACGTCTGCATAGGATATTGCAAAGCAACCTTCTATGCTTGTCTTACCGAGGACCAGGCCATATAGGTCGGACCGAAAAAAGGGCCACTTTCCTTGCTATCGTCCATAAACAGTGAGCTGATAAGTTATTTCATCAGTAAACAGGGCATTAAAGACCGAGGTTGGCGAGGTGGGCGATCTGGCGGATTTTATAATTGGCCTTACCACCTGCCGTCTTTATCAAGTGTCAGATAGGGAGCTGATGAATTCGTCCTGCTCCGCAACAGTTTCAATATTTGAATCCTAGGCCCTAACGAAGACAACAAAGGCCGAGACGCGCAGCAACAATGGTGTGCCTGATTTTCCAGAAGTAACTGACGGATACCCCTAGACTGCTGGGCAGCAATCTGGATCAACCAGCTGATAGCATTTGTAAGGTTGGCGTTTCCTCTTTGAGCCGATTCAGTTCAGTTCAGTTTATTAAGAGAAAGATAGGCAAACGCCTTTGAACTCCCTCTTGGTTACAGTATGGCTAAAAAGGCTCTGGTACATCATGAAAATGTAAAAAATTCGGTTTATATAAAAGCGTGCAGAAAAAAAGCAGCTGTTGGCTAATCGAAGAGAATAAACATAAATGTGTACTCGCATATTACGAGTAGCATGAGGACATGCTATTGTTGTTGACAAGATTCTCGTGATGAGTTTGAGATAATACAAATGCTATAAAAAGGGTACTGAAATATAGGAAGTAGTACTGTAATAACAAGAGTTTGATTCAACTGGGACGTGACTAAGAAGATCTGGGGATATTATAGTGGGCACTGCTATATTGGTTCAGGTTTTTCTTCAAAAGCTCAACGGAAGTAGCCATAACAACATCTATAGGCAGAGCATTTCAAGCGTCGACTGTTCTCTTGGAGAAGAACTTTCGTGTATCCAGCCTGGCCCCAGTTACACGTAGTTTGAGTGGATGACTTCTCAAGCTCATGGTTTTTGCTAGCTGGAAGAAGAATCCAGGTACGAGGCAGCAGCCCTGACCGCACATGATACGAAATGTTTGTATCAGGTCACCTCGTAGATGCCTGTAACTCGATCTATGGTGGCGCCTCCGCCTGCGTCGTGGAAGGGAAGTGCCTCTAGGCAATTTGCCTACTGAGTCACTAAGGGAGGATTCGGCCTCCTGAATGAGAATGTGATTTGATAAATGTGAAACCTATGGATGACAATGTGAGGCTGGAGATGTCCGGGGGATTCCTAGTACTCCTCCTAGGACGCTGGCTGCCATTGGGAACGTTGTCTTCGGACATAATGGCCTACACAACAAAAGGAAAAGAAGGAGTTAGGGGAGTTAACATATCTTAGCGTATACTGCCTCTCTTCAATCTCCACGAATCAATAGCTGTGGAATGTTGGGTTGTAGGATTCGTGGATTGTGACCGGTGAGCGGTGAGAGGTACACTGAAAAAAGTAAACTTTTAAGAGAATAGGAGGAAAAGTTACCGTTCGACTCAGTCAGCAAAGTTTGAAAAGACCCATCGGCTGTCCACGACAAACCACATGGACAGTCACTGCTGAGAGTAATCTGTGTCCTATCGTCCATTGATGTCAATAAGGACGAAATGCTCATCGATGGGAATGGAGACGCATTTCCGTGTTAGAGAGAAATTCCAACAAACTTGCCTCATCTTCAGACAAAGAAGTTTCGGTGTCGCTCGAGGAACTGGAAGATGAGGAAAAACTCCACGACGCGATGAAGAGTCGGACGAATACCTTTTACTCAAATTCTCTGCGATTTGCCTAACTTTTTTCTTGTACGGCACGATTCAAACGCCTTGTAAATATTCTCTTCGATATTTCCCTCAACATGCTGTGAAAAAATGGAAATAATAAATAGCAAACAGGAAAATTAATATCAACAGGTATCTCGCGTGCGCAAAACGGACTGACAGAACAGGAATGGCGAGGTAGAGAGCGCGCGCGAACGAAATCTCTGCCTCTTCATCTTCAGCCAATACGAATGCACACATTCATTCGAGCACATAGTGACGTAACCAGCAAGGGAGTCGTCAACCCACCAAAATACAGGGATGATTGGAGATTGAAGCTCTAATCTAGAATCAGCTTTCCTTGCTACGAAGATGAAGCGATATGAGGTACATCTTTCAAACGTGGAAAGTGTTACGGAGACGAAAACTGTAATGCATTCCCGGACCGGCCGAAAACAGCACGTGACAACGTACGCCCAAGCAGACCAAGCCGACTGGGAGTGACACGTGGGAAACCAGGTGGTCAATCATTGTGCGCCGCTGCACCGAGTATGCGAGGAGCCTTGACGCACGCATGTGGCCCAAACTTTCGAGAAGTTTCTAAGAGGCGATTCCAGCGTGAGAAGCGACCAATCAACGAGAAGCATATGACAGACCAAACGGTCCCAGAACGCTCCCTGCGATTGTAACGCCGTTGGCCGGAACGTTCGAGAACACCCGGAACTAAAGTGAATAAGTGAGAGTTGATGAGCTAGAGATCCGCTGTTTTCTTCTGGCCTATAATAAGGATGTTTCTCCAGAAACCCGCTTTGCCTTCTCTTCTATCACACCCATCGGGGTAGAACACTAGGCGATGGTGGCTAATAAGCCAGAAACGGCTTATTATTAGGTTCAGCTAGAAAGTCTCACTTTTTCCCTCTTCCAGGCAATACAGAGTGGATAGGATCCTGGTCTCCAAGCTCTTCAGAGGAGTAGACTGTGCTCTTTTAAATGGTCATTTTTGTGGACCAACATTTTCTCCCACTGTGTGATTTAAAACAACACAAACTACCTACTTCGGTTGTTCTGGCTGACAGGTTGGGGACAGCTAACAAGTTTTGGTGAAATTTTACCTGATGGCCATGTATGTACTCGACATTAATGACTGATATAATGTACTTATACCGTTAGTTAAAGATAAAAATAATTTACCAGCGTTTATATATAAATCGACTCAGTCTATCTCTCTCACATAAAATGAATTATAATGAAGTATCATTTTAACTCTTCACCAAATGGTCTTTCGTGATCCAGACGCTCGTTAACTGAGAGAAAACTCGGGACGGTTAATTCGTCAACTATGTTTAAGAACAGTATTGCTTTAAGTATGCAACACGTTCCATTGGACAGAGTAGTTAATATATGTTTTACTTTTTGAGTAACTTATAATTTTTTGGAAAAGCGAAAGTGGAAAAATCACTGGAAAGTTAATTGGGCCGATTTTTTTCAGTGAGGACTGCTTGACCGACATCATTTATATGTTAATATTCAATATCACCTGTTTTTACCGGCAGAACACTTGAAGGCTCACGCTTGTTGTGAAGACGTCAAACAAAACTGTCTTGAATAAGTCTTTAAATTAAATATAAAGACAAGCAGAAAGTATTGTTGGCAATTATAACTAGTTCGACCACCTCTTGCGTGATTGTTGTCATCAGTTAGGTTAAATTTAGACTGAAGGCTTGAAAATGACTCTCTGCATCACTGAAGCAATGCCCAACCATAGAAATGTGAGCAAATGCCGAGTTGGACGCAACCCAGGCACTGGAATAAATAAATGTTGATCGTAACGTAGAAATCGAGTAGGCCTGGTTTATGATCTCATTTTAAGCTCACGTCTGGATCTATCGTAGTCGGGTTTGAAGTTTACTGGCAATTCCAGCGTCTGCTGAAACAAAGGTTTTACTATTGAGTGACTGGCAGTAGCCATTCGGGTAGAGTAATATCGTATATAAGACAAACGTTTTATCTTGGAATCGATTGTCTCTCCTTTTGATTGAACTGCATCCCAAACGTCCGCCTTAGACAGATGGAAGCAACTGGGTGTAAAAGAGGTCACTGTAGCTGGTAGAAGGGTGTGCGACTTCTGAAACAATACTTTTGTCAGAAGGATGATTCAGAATCCCACTGGAATCCATCATCATTAACGAAGACAAAGCTGCTGAAAACGGTACTAGTTAGAACATTAGATGCAGTATTTATAGAATGCTGGGTAAGACAATTAGTCTTACCCAAACATGTACCCTAGCCTTGACCTAAACGTCAATCAAGACCTAAACTTAACCTAACCGTTAAAAATAAGGCTAAGCTTTCTGAAAATTAGGCTAAGGTTCTTGAAAAAAGAGAGAGTTCGTATTCCCTTGTCTTGTTTAATGCCCTCGGTGTGGAACTGCACCGGTTGGGTTAAGACTACGCTTATCTATAGTTTTTATGAGAACGGGGACCAATGTGAACTTGAGAGGTCGTGTAGCAGTCCGTACTAAAAATGTTTTTGGCCTAAGTACAGGAGCGATTAGATTAAGTGTTAGAATTAGAGCTAGGGCCCTTATAATCTGGGTAAAGGTTAGGATTAGGATAGGGGATAGAAGGAAAAGATTAAATTTAGGACACGTGTAGAAATTCCTCTGGAATGTAGCGCAAAACCACTCATAGTACAGGGGGAGTCCATAGTAGAGTGTCCGATCTACTCTTTTTCGCTCACTTGCAAGTAACTTCGAAGGTCCTAACACTCTTATCTTAAGAACTGTTAGTTGAACGGGATAGCTTTAAAAAATAGTTAAATAAAATGAAAATTCACCGTAAAGTACAGAGTCATATATTAAGTTGCAGGCATTTGTCTTCTGTAAATCTGACCTGGATGGCTATAAATCGAGCTCCAAGGCATAGCGTGATAAGGTTGTCCCGTAAAACGATTGGCGAAAGCAATTCTAGCATTGCTACTTTTTAATAAAATTTAAAAAAACGTGCAAATAGGTATGGACGAATAAATAGATCCTTCATGTGAAAAGGGTGCTCAAGGGCGAAAGAATAATCCCCTTTATAAAGTGAGTTAGTCAACAGTCATCATCATTATCATCATCACGAAAACCACCACCATCATCACCATCACTACTAACCACACCATCATCATCACCAGCATCACCACAACTACCACAACTAACATCACTTGCACCATCACCAGGACCACTAAAATCATCACCAGCATCACCACCACCACCACCAAAAACAGACCACCATCACCACCACCACCATCATCATCATCACCACCACCACCATCATCATCATCACCACCATGATCATCATCCCCATCACCAACACCACCACAACCAACACTACTTACACGATCACCATCACCATCATCACCATCATCACCATCACTACCAACACCACCAACACCACCACCACCACCACCACCATCATCATCACCATCCCCATCACTACCACCACCACCATCACCGCGACCACCACAACCAACACCACTTGCGCCATCACCACCACAACCATCATTATCATCATCACCATCCCCAACCCCACTATCACCACAACCACCACCACCACCACAACCATCATCATGAGCATCACCACCACCATCCTCATCAACACTCCCACTGCAAACCAACATCACTCGCACCATCACCAGGACCACCACAATCATCACCATCACCACCACCACCACCACTATCATCATCATCATCACCATCATCATCATCATCACCACCACCACTATCATCATCATCATCATCATCATCATCATCATCATCATCATCATCATCATCATCATCATCATCATCATCATCATCATCATCATCATCATCATCATCATCATCATCATCATCATCATCATCATCATCATCATCATCATCATCATCATCATCATCATCATCATCATCATCATCATCATCATCATCATCATCATCATCATCATCATCATCATCATCATCATCATCATCATCATCATCATCATCATCATCATCATCATCATCATCATCATCATCATCATCATCATCAGCATCATCATCATCATCATCATCATCATCATCATCATCATCATCATCACCATCATCATCATAATCACCACCACCATGATCATCATTCCCATCACCAACACCACCACAACCAACACTACTTACACGATCACCATTACCATCATCACCATCACCATCATCACCATCACTACCAACACCACCACCACCACCACCACCACCAGCACCACCACCAGCACCACCACCACCACCATCATCATCCTCATCACCACCACCACCACCATCACCGCCACCGCCACCACCACAACCAACACCACTTGCGCCATCACCACCACAACCACCATAATCATCATCACCATCCCCAACCCCACTATCACAACCACCAACACCACCACCACCACAACCATCATCATGAGTATCACCACCATCATCCTCATCAACACTCCCACTGCAACCAACATCACTTGCACCATCACCACAACCACCACCACCACCACCACCACAACCATCATCATGAGCATCACCACCACCATCCTCATCAACACTCCCACTGCAACCAACATCACTTGCACCATCACCAGGACCACCACAATCATCACCAGCATCACCACCACCACCACCAACAACAGACCACCATCACCACCATCACCACCACCACTATCATCATCATCATCATCATCATCATCATCATCACCATCATCATCATAATCACCACCACCATGATCATCATCCCCATCACCAACACCACCACAACGAACACTACTTACACGATCACCATCACCATCCTCAACATCACTACCAACACCACCACCACCACCACCACCATCACCATCACTACGAACACCCCCACCATCACCACCACCACCACCACAACCAACACCACTTGCGCCATCACCACCACAACCACCATAATCATCATCACCATCCCCAACCCCACTATCACCACCACCAACACCACCACAACCAACACTACTTACACGATCACCATCATCACCATCATCACCATCACTACCAACACCACCACCACCACCACCATCACCATCCTCATCACCACCACCACCATCACCGCAACCACCACAACCAACACCAATTGCACCATCACCTCCACAACCACCATAATCATCATCACCATCCCCAACCCCACTATCACCACCACCACCACCACCACAACCATCATCATGAGCATCACCACCACCATCCTCATCAACACTCCCACTGCAACCAACATCACTTGCACCATCACCACAACCACCACCACCACCACAACCATCCTCATGAGCATCACCACCACCACCCTCATCAACACTCCCACTGCAACCAACATAACTCGCACCATCACCAGGACCACCACAATCATCACCAGCATCACCACCACCACCACCACCAACAACAGACCACCATCACCACCATCACCACCACCACTATCATCATCATCATCATCATCACCATCATCATCATAATCACCGCCACCATGATCATCATCCCCATCACCAACACCACCACAACCAACACTACTTACACGATCACCATCACCATCATCACCATCACCATCATCACCATCACTACCAACACCACCACCACCACCATCATTATCCTCATCACCACCACCACAACCAACACCACTTGCGCCATCACCACCACAACCACCATAATCATCATCACCATCCCCAACCCCACTATCACCACCACCACCACAACCACCACAACCATCATCATGAGCATCACCACCACCATCCTCATCAACACTCCCACTGCAACCAACATCACTTGCACCATCACCAGGACCACCACAATCATCACCAGCATCACCACCACCACCACCAACAACAGACCACCATCACCACCCTAATCAACACTCCCACTGCAACCAACATCACTTTCACCATCACCAGGACCACCACAATCATCACAAGCATCACCACCACCACCAACAACAGACCACCATCACCACCATCACCACCACCACTATCATCATCATCATCATCATCATCATCATCATCATCATCATCATCATCATCATCATCATCATCATCATCATCATCATCATCATCATCATCATCATCATCATCATCATCATCATCATCATCATCATCATCATCATCATCATCATCATCATCATCATCATCATCATCATCATCATCATCATCATCATCATCATCATCATCATCATCATCATCATCATCATCATCGTCGTCATCATCATCATCATCATCATCATCATCATCGTCGTCATCATCATCATCACATCATCATCATCATCACCATCATCATCATAATCACCACCACCATGATCATCATCCCCATCACCAACGCCACCACAACCAACACTACTTACACGATCACCATCACCATCATCACCATCACTACCAACACCACCACCACAACCAACACCACTTGCGCCATCACCAACACAACCACCATAATCATCATCACCATCCCCAACCCCACTATCACCACAACCACCACCACCACCACAACCATCATCCTGAGCATCACCACCACCATCCTCATCGACACTCCCACTGCAACCAACATCACTTGCACCATCACCACAGCCACCACCACCACCACCATCATCAGCATCACCACCACCATCATCCCTCACCACCACCACCACCACAATCAACACCACTTGCACCATTACCACCACCGCGACAGTTCGACCGTCGTAGTCCGACGATGTCCACTTGCGCGTGAATTAGTTTTAAGTGACAGTAGCCTTGCGCTGCAGCTACCGCACTCTCTCCTCCTCCCCCACTTGAACCCGGTGTCATGACAGAGTCAAGAAAACCGGAGGCGGGAGAGGACGCAGGTGGCTGGCGCGGCTGGGTCCCCTAAGTCCTAGCCGCCCCTAGGCGTGCCACCACACCTCCATGTTCGGCATTTGTTATGGGAGCGCAACCAGAATAACACCTGCCGTGCCCTGATGTGGCCCCCGTGTTGGTCCAACGCATCTACCACGTGGCGCGTTTAGGAGGCAAATTACCACCACCACCACCATCATCAACAGCAACACCACCACAAATACCATCATCATCCTCACCATTACCACCACTTCTATCGTTTTCGTCACCACAACTGCCACCCCCATCACAACTTCCCCAACACCACTTACCTCATCACCAAAATTACCAATAGCACAGATATCATCAACAACCGCATCACAACCGTCAAAAAGTCAACCACTAACACTGTCAATATCACCAGCACCAGCATCATGACTACTACTACTACTACTACTACTACTACTACTACTACTACTACTACTACTACTACTACTACTACTACTACTACTACTACTACTACTACTACTACTACTACTACTACTACTACCACTACTACTACTACCACTACTACTACTACTACCACTACTACTACTACTACTACTACTACTACTACTACTACTACTACTACTACTACTACTACTAATACTACTACTACTACTACTACTACTACTACTAATACTACTACTACTACTTCTTCTACTACTACTACTTCTACTAATACTACTACTACGACTACTACTACTAATACAACTTCTACTTCTACTACTACTACTACCACTACTACTACTACTACTACTACTACTACTACTACTACTACTACCATCATTATCATCATAACTACGGTAAATTTTAAATTGTTTACTGGCCAAAATTTTCCCTGATTAGGAGACGCTGGAAGTCTGCAAAGGAATTTATTGGACAGACTACGTCCCTTTGCCGTCCTTTCAGTGCCATTAATTCGCATTTCGCAACAGGCACCTCCTAAGTGATTAACGTGCAACCGACCATGGTGGCTAACAGGTAGCGCATGACTACGGAGCCAGCTCCAGAGTGACGCAGCCTTTTTTTTCTCTAGTGAAACGGCCTGTGCTGAAGCTGAATACGGAAAATTACTCGGTTGACGGCGCTTTTCAAAAGCATCTGCACTTAAAAAAATGTGGCGCGTCTATCAGGGGACTGACGACAATGCACTTTGCCAACGTAGGAGGCAGTGCAGGCCATTTAGGCAAATCAGTTGCGAAAATAATTTCACTGTGTGAACTGGCACCTCCAATCAGAGGACGACTTCGAAGCAGAAGCTTAGCTTTCACCTCTTCTCATTGTGTACAATCTGCCAGAGTTAAAAGTAGCCTCCATACGTTCTCCCCGACGCTCTTCTCCTAATTGATCCTGTTTACTTTCCATTCTGAGCTCCATTCAGGTTAGACATCTTCAACCTATCTTCTTTCGTAGCTGCTATGGGTGGTCTGGATTGCTCAAAATTGCATCTTTTGTCGAAAAAGTCCCAACAAGAGCGCCGTGTTGTGCTTAATCACTCTAAAATCAACAGACATTCTGCTGACAGCGTTAACCGTCAATTTCCCAAGAATGTGGCTGTCTCCTCACATTATACTTGGTGGAACTTCCTCGTACTGGATATATTTGAGCAGATGCACAGTGTATCCAATTTCTTCTTCACTATGATCTCCATCATCTTCTTCTTTGGTGAAACGCCTATCTCCCCGGCCACAGTTGTGGCACCCCTTATAGTAGTGATGAGCGTGCAAATAATCAAGGATGGTTACGATGACCTTGGGCGGCACCTAAATGACAAGAAAATCAATGACACACCCTTCCTCGTTTGGGTGCACAAGGATCGGGGCTTCGAAGTTGAGTCCTCATGGGACAGCGTTAAAGCTCGCAATATCCGATGTGGTGATCTTATTCTCTGTAGGGAAGGCGAGTCCTTCCCCTGTGACACGCTCCTGCTAGCCTCCAGTAACCATGATGGCAAGGTTGCAGTGACTACCGGTAACCTAGATGGGGAGTCCTCCGTCAAAACTCGTTTCACCCTGCCAGCTACCCAAAAGCCCTTTGAAGTGCTGCTGAAAGAATTCAACAGCCCTGGGACACTTGGGAGTCTCCTCGGAGACGTTAACTTTCCGTCGGTTGCTCACATTGTGTGCCAAAATCCCACAGACGACTTTGGAACATTTGAGGGAAGACTGGAATATGCCACCGCGAACACCGAAGGCAATGGCACAGACAACCTACACTCAATCCCTTTGACAATTGAAAACATTGGCCTCCGAGGCGCTACCCTGCGAACCAGCGGCGTCATCTGCGTCGCCATCTACACCGGCAAGGATACCAAACTCTCCCTGAATGCAAAGTGCGGGCAGAAGAAAACCAGCTCAACAAAGCATAGATTTAACTCCATTCTACTTATCTTTATACTGGCAATGTTGATCCTCACATTAATTTTTGTAGGTATTGAGTATGGCTGGCAAAACCAGGTTTCAGGTTCCGGCTGGTACCTCGTCTACGGTCAGTTAACAGCCTGGAAGGTGACCCAGGGTGCATTTGACGAGGCCATCCTCATGAATTACCTTATACCTATATCCATGATTGTCATCATGGAGATTGTTCAATTCTTTCTGGCCCTCTACGCAGTCAATGATATCACGTTCTATGACGAGCATTTGGGTAAACATTGTCAGGTGAACGCCACTAATATTGCAGAAGAACTGGGTCAGGTGGAATTCCTTTTCAGCGACAAGACCGGTACTCTGACAGAGAACAAGATGGAATTTCGCTGTTTTGCCTTGGCCGAGGAGAACCACGCTTACAGTCTTGAAGAAGATGGTCTCTACAAAATCTCTGGTAAACCTAAGCAGTATTCTAATGAAGGCGTACCGATGGGTGTCAAGGAGTTCGTTGATGTTACCTTCGAGTCCTCCGAAGACGAGAATGAAGCTGATTCCTTCGCCAAACAGGCATCTCGACACTGGCAGAGAGGTACGGAACGAGTAACAGAACACTCTGAGGAGGTGGAGCTTTTCTGGAAGGTGGCTACCCTTTGCCATTCCGTCGAAGTTAAGGCGTCCAGTGAGGCCGAAGAACAGAAAGGCGACAATATGAACTACAGTGTAAGTACCGATATCATGCTTGATACGTCCCCAGTATTCCATCGCAAAATGTCCCTTTAAGGCTGCATAACAAGTTATTTACTTCAATTTGGGAATAAAGGCTGCATCGCCGGACGAACTGGCTCTGGTGCGGGCAGCCGCCAAATGTGGTTTCGTCTACTTGGGAAGGGAATCCACCACAGATGAGTGGACTGATCTCGGGCGTGAGACAGTACGGGTCTCAACACTGTCAGGGGCCGCAGGGGGGAGACGGACGCAAACTCCTGCATTTCTACCGGGGTGGAACGTTGGAATTTGACTCAACCAGAAGGCGGATGTCGGTCCTGGTACAGTCAGCCCAAGATGGCCGCTGCTTTGTCTTCAGTAAAGGAGCCGAGACTGCCATCTTGAATCAGCGGGTAAAGCACCCATTGTCAGTTTTTATTCCCTTGAAAGCTTTTTGATTCATTTTTCATATGTTTAAATTTACGTCATTACCACTAGTTGACAGGATTTGAAGCCATCGACAAGGCACGCTCGATAAACACCAATAAGCGTCTCATCTATTCGGTAGTTAAATCAAACATTCATTCTTATTATCAAAGACAACACGAGCGAGACTATGATCCTAGCAAGGGCTGATGTCCATCACACACCACGAAGGGAGTGCCGCAGTTATGACTTGCTAATGAATAAGATCATAATGATTACACGCTTGTGCAACATCTTTCGCATCTCTCTTCTCTTACAAGGCATTCTGCAATGGGAAGACAATGTCCAGAAGACTGAAGTTTGGCACCGACACAACGGCTGTCAAAGATAAACGATCAGTCTGTTTATGCCAAACCCCACGTGGTTCTCCTAAAAGCACCAGGCAACATGGATTTCACGGCAGGGGAAATTCCTCAGACATCGAACTGAGAACGAGCCTTTGCAGCCTGACCACGAGGCCTTCTATCATTCCAAAATATGCATCATGAAAACCAAATTATTCCGTCCGTTGGCGAGATGCCAAGTCAGGACTCTTAACGCATACTGATGGATTCAAGCGCAGCAGAGTTAGTATATAATTAAGAAGGCGCTGGTTTCTTGCGGCAATGAAGATTTTAGTGTCATGTACACTTCATCATTATTTTATCATGCACTAGTCGACTGTTGGAATCTGTCAGGTACCTGCCGATTGGATTGGACGTAGTGGCTTACACTACAAGCTACGTACGGCCTGTCAAAGATAAACGATCAGTCTGTTTATGCCAAACCCCACGTGGTTCTCCTAAAAGCACCAGGCAACATGGATTTCACGGCAGGGGAAATTCCTCAGACATCGAACTGAGAACGAGCCTTTGCAGCCTGACCACGAGGCCTTCTATCATTCCAAAATATGCATCATGAAAACCAAATTATTCCGTCCGTTGGCGAGATGCCAAGTCAGGACTCTTAACGCATACTGATGGATTCAAGCGCAGCAGAGTTAGTATATAATTAAGAAGGCGCTGGTTTCTTGCGGCAATGAAGATTTTAGTGTCATGTACACTTCATCATTATTTTATCATGCACTAGTCGACTGTTGGAATCTGTCAGGTACCTGCCGATTGGATTGGACGTAGTGGCTTACACTACAAGCTACGTACGGCCTTTCCGCCTCCTCATGTACCAATCTGCTGTAGGACCACATGCGGTAGGGATACCCTGTATGGCTGCCTAAACAGGACCTGGGAATAGGAAACATACCCGCCCGCTTAAAATAGGTGGCCTTACGGTAAAACTCAGGAAGGGTGAAATACACCCGTGTCTCAATGCTAACTCTAACCCTAACATTAAACTAAACTGTCATCTTTCTCCTAACCATTGTCCTACCCTAAACCTATGCCCTATAATTAACACAATAATAACCTAACCTCAAACCTAAATTTTCTCCTAACCCTAACCCTCTGCTTAATCCTAAACATAATTTCCTTGGACGTTGGTGTGAAGCCACATGTATTGTGAGTGCTTCCTATTTCCATATCCTGTTAAGCCGGCCATACAAGGCATCCTTACTGACTGCCCTTCCTAGGCGATGCGATTTTAGTGGCCTGAAAAGCTGTCAGGAGACATAATACCTTCTTCTCCGCACAAAATGCAAGAATAAAGTTAGTCGAACTGCCATGACGCAGTGCTTCAAGCTCCTGCCCCGTCTACGAAGGCTCTTCTGCATTATGTGGTCTCGGCTGAGTTCGCCTTGGGCTGCAGCCTCAACGCCATTACTGACAGTCAGATCAGTGCCCTGCAAGGCGACTTCACGAAGGTTACCGAGCTGAGCATTGAGCCAGACAGGCACATGGAGTTTGAGTGCTTCAAGACACAGTCGGTCTCCTCGGAGAAGCTGATGCCCTTCCTACGTATGTTCCCCTACCTCAACAGCCTGAGATTCTGTGCTGGGAATTGGGTGCGCTGGTCGAACCTGGACGTTCTTCTCGCCGCCTGTCCCCGCTTGGAGGGGCTCTACGTTGGCACCAACAGGGTGGACGTTAAGACTGCCTTGAAGAGCGCAACGGCACATCACGTGCGCACTCTGGTGTTCAACTTCCCTCGAGGCTAAGGTGCCCTGCGATTTCAAGGGCCTGAAAAGCTGCCAGAAGACAGAATACATTCTTCTCCGCACCAACTGCAAGAATAAAGTTAGTCAAACTGCCATGACTCAGTGCTTCAAGCTCCTGCCCCGTCATCAACGGCTCTTCTGCATTATGTGTTGCCAGAACCGAACTCAAGTTGCACACTGTGCAGTCCCGGGAACGTCTACACCGGAGCTGAGAACTCTTCAGTACATTGAACCGAGCATTTAGGCTGCGGTATATCCCCAACTAGACTTACTATTATGGATTGACATTGTTGACCACTAGGTACTCTCGTCGGCCACATCTTAAAACTCACTTGAATAACGATTGCCCTTTTGCTTGCTCAATCGAAGAGTTGAGTTATTTTTTTTCGAAAAAGAGCACGAAACTGAAGCGTTTCCTACTTACAGTTAATGGGGGTAGGGTTGCCTTGTATGGCCACCTAAACAGGGTAAAAAGAAGAGGAAGCGCCTCGTCCACTTAAAGAAGATGGCCTTAACTTCAATTTCGACATCAGCCTCAAACTTAAACCTAACTTTTAACCTAACCCTAACCCTCACCTTAATCCTAAACATAATTTCCTTGGAAGTTAGCACAAATTCACCTGTACTTTGGGTGGTCCCTTTCTCCGTGTCCTGTCTAGGTGGCCATACAAGGCATCCTTAGCGTTAATGGGTAATAGCAGACTTATTTTAAACCTCTAAATCTGTTTTAAAATAGAAACGAGTGCGTAATTCGTGTTTTGGAAGGTGTTAGCTACTTGAATCACCGATTGAGACATCATTCCTGTCATCCGTGCCGATACGACTAACTGCGACTGATAGCTTGATCTGTGTATATTTTTCATTGACTTACAATTTCTCTTTAAAGTCCAATAGTGCTATATCTCCCAGTAGCATAATGCCATTTACCGCGTGGAACAGAAGACGGACAGGATGCGAGAGAAAACTTTTATTACGACAGTCACTGCGTGTACATCGATTCGCAGTCCTTCTGTCCAATAAAAGGTTGCGTTCTTGTCTGGTTAGCGTGTTCTCATTGGTTGAGCTCTGATCACCCGCAGACCATCGCGCGTTGCTGGCGCCGCGGGAACTGCTGGCTCACGTGTGGGATTGGAAGGCGAGCCTGATCTGCGGCTTGGCGGTTCCCTGTCGCGAGTGACAGCCAGATGACAGGAATGGTGTATTACGTTCGGAGTCACCCTAACGACTATTCCTCTCAGAATGAGTTTCGAAAATCTAATTCATCTAGTGTCACGAATGCGTAGGGAGAGCCTAGCCAATACGACCTTTAAACCCGGTCCTGAGTAGAAATAGGAGTTGGACGCCAGTTAAGAGGATAATTTTTTCTGCACAGAAAGATTGAAGAAAAGTTTGGAAGCCAGGGGAGCTGTGAGTAGTGTTATAATGCGCCAGCCAGTACTGGGGTACATCGCTCAACCTCCAATTACTGCAGGGGCCAGACTTGACTAACAATTTGTGTGGAGTTTTGACTAGATTCCGTGAATTTCCGTACATAGCGGTGACAGGCATTGAAGCTATGTTCCATCGGGTTCAAATTCCAAATTCTCAACGTTCGTTTAACGTTTTCTATGGTAGACAAATAGTGACTGTAATCCTGAGACTTAGCAAAGGGCAGTACATCCGTTCAGCGTAACCTCTTCCCCACGTGTCGCTATGTACGCGCTAAATCAATCAGGGATGCCTTGTATGGCCGTCTAATCAGGGCACAAGAATAGAAAGCTCCTCGATATCTTAAAATACACAAAACTAAACTGTCATCTGGATCTTAACCCTAACTCTACCTTTAAACTAAACCCTACAGTCTCGATTTGTTTTCTCATGCGCACGATGTTCGAGCAGCCTGGTCAGCCTTTAGCATCAAAGAAGATTTTAATAAACTTCCTTCTGTACGTCCAGTTGCTTTCCTTCCATGTGAGTACTGACTGGCATGTTATGACAATAACTGCATCGGGCTGCCAGAAATGCCAGGAGTTTGCGCGTCAAAAAGCATCGAAAACCCAGAGTTGATGAACTAACGTATGCGCACAATATTTTCTTCATTGACTTTCAGGTGAGCTCCGGGTCTCCGCCCAGAATTCATGACAACGTCACACGCCAGGTCAATGATTTCGCCTCAAGAGGCCTTCGAACCCTGGTCTTTGCTGCCAGAGAGGTTTCAGCTAGCCTCTATCGAACCATGGTCGATGAGTTGAAACGTGCTCAAGGGCTCACAGGTCAGGAAAGGATAAAGGCCTTAGAGAAGATCAGTGCAAAGATTGAGTCACGTCTTAGTCTGGTCGGCGTCAGTGGAGTGGAGGATAGACTTCAACCCGGTGTCAAACGGTGTCTACGCAGCCTCATTACAGCTGGCATCCAGGTAAGGTGGATTTAATTAGAATGAAATCAATATTTGCGTTTTACCTGTTTTTTTGAGCCGAAGGAGGTGGATGCCGCCAGGAAATCCGTTATATGCGGATTCCAGATAGCACCACAAAAGGGTTAGGCATCTTTCCCTCAAATTCTCATTAGAAAAACTGCAGCTCAAAAAAAAACTACTGAATAATTTACAAAAGTTTAAAATAATAATGAAAATCTTTAGACAAATTTTAAACGATGGACAGCTTAAAAGTTATATACCGTTGTTTAAAAATAGCAAATTTTTAAGAAAAGCGGTAAATTGTGAAAACCTCGGAAATCGATATAACCAAGCAGACTGAAGTTTCGGATGTACGGAGCTTCTGCCCATGCAAAAAGCCGAGTAAAATTAATCAGCATAAGTTTTGTAACGTTTGAAAATTGTTTTTTTTTTGTATTTTGCACTAAAATATCTTTGGAGAATAGATACAAATAATAGGATGGTCGTCAGCATGCAGCCTACAGTTCGATATAGATTCCAATACTGTTTCACGGGAACTGGCTGTTTGCAACACCTTTAAATAAGCCAAAAGGAACTTGCTTGATTTATCCGCTATGAACATCAAAATAATAAAAGCATTCATTAGCTCACATGTTGATAGGCGGGTCAGTTACCGGTAAATTTAAATAGAATTGTCAGGTGCAATCATAATCATACCGTTTTGTGCATATTACGTTACTTTATATGTATTTCTGGTTTTGGAATACGATGAGTTTCAGCTCGATCTTTAATACTTTAGATTTCGAGTGTTCTCAATTGATTGCCAACAAATGTACACGCTGTTCTATGCTTTTATCAAAGGAAATAAAATTTAAAATAAATTTGAGTGGTTGACAATCGATCGTTTCATATTCCGTCATTAAGTTTCATGAGATGGGTCACATCCTGTAGGTGAAGTGGAAATACCCCATAGTTTTTGCGACGGTAGGGTAATTTGGTCGGGAACGCGAAGTGTGACGAGGAAACTCAATTTTAATGGCTTCAGTGCAATTTTGAAATCCTACATATTGGCCGTCCATCAGGGTAGATAGCACGGCGCATTTATCGACACTAGATAAAAAATAATCGATAAAATATAATCGATTTATGACTGCCTTGGCCGTTCTCTGCTAACGACTGTTCGAGTTTTCATAGTCAAACAACCGCCTTACTGGTGCCATTAAGAACGGGGGTTGAACGGGGTCTCATGACAACACATGCTGTCACCTCCCCTCGTTATAGACATTGCTGGCAGTACTTCTTAAAGTAACGTCACTGCCTATTTGGATAGCCTATTCATGACTTTTCGTAAAATCTCTAGAAAGCAGGTGGGTATGTTACTGTATCATATTATTGGACGTTACCGAAAAAAACTTTTGCAGAATTGTCTGTGACGTAAGGCAATCGTAGTTTCGTACGTCCGATCATAATGACGGAACTGCAATCTGTCTCACAGCAAAATGACGTGGTTTTTGGAGAATTAGTTTAGAGAGCGCACAGAAAACTGCATGGTACCACATAGGTGAGGCGAAAATATTACGCAGTACACCATTTCGACCATCGTTTTAAACCACACCCGAAACGGTGTAATTTATTGTGAATTGTGGTCGTTTGATCTTTGATGTCCTTAAATATGTACATAACTAACTAATAAATTATGCACAAACTGGCCCTATTTAGATATCTGATTAGGTGGAGGATATACTATTGATATAATTAATTCAAAATTTTAATTGATACTAGCAAATTATCCGTGACCTGTTTTCGTTCTAAAGAATCGCAAAATTGATTATGTTAGCGTGCAATTATTTTCTTGCCAGTTATCGGGTATAGGTACATAATAAGGACGGCAGCTAAGGAAAAAACGGCAGATTTCATTTGATCTTATTTTGAAAAACCTGGCGGCCTCGGTGGGATTAGATCCCATGACAGCAAGGACAAGGTTTGAGTACAATGAACGCTCTAACGCCCCTTCAGGGAGCCGCGAGTTTTATCTCCTTTGGGTAAACATATCCACTCAACCTACTGCAATGTATGGAATGCGCCAAAGCCGGCAAAATGGGCTGCCTGCCTAAGTAGGATTTCAAAGAAATCCCTCTAAAATCCAAGAGCTAACCTCAGTGGCTAGAATTGTATAAGAGAGTTGAACCAATGGCGAAAAACACGGTGACCTCTGTGAGTTTAGAGCCTAGGATGCGAAGGACAAGGTCTGTGTTACACAAGCCTACAAATGCCTGAGCTACGAGCCATGAGTTTAATCACCTTTGAGTCAACCTTTCCGCCAAACCTACTGCAACTTATGGAATCCACCAATACTGATAAAGCTGGCCTGACTGAGTAGGATTTAGCAGATTCTCAACCAATAATCCCTAAAAAATTAGAAGAATCGCTTAAGTAATGGGGTGTTTTGGTAAATTTGCGCAGAATCTCGGAATAACTGACCTGTAATTGTACTTTCCACGATCAAGGCAAAACGCAAAGATTTAAAACTGGCATGTTACTAGATAGGAATATAGCTGGCATTGTGTTCAAGGCTAATCTGAACTCCGGTCTCACCTAATTGACGTCAAGATTACCTAAAAAAAACTTGATTGACGCCGAAGCATACTTTGAGACACGTAAGTATAGGCCCTCAACTTCACACGTATTTCAGGATTCTTCGACTGTTTGGGTAGCAAGTGCTATTTTCCAACCTTAAAACTTAAACTAAGATTTAACATCAACCCTAATCTTAACCATTAACTTAACCTTATGCAAAACCCAAACCTAACCGCAGCACTTATCCTAACCATAAACCTCACGCAAACTCCTTGGAAATTGGCGCACAAAAACCTGTATTATAGTCGATTCAAATTCTCCAATTCTGTCTAGGGGGTCATATAAGTAATCCTTATGGAATATTTGTGCCCATGTTATCGATAAAAAATAAAGAACTATATATTAAGAAGGGATGAAATTCTTTGTGGGGAAATACAAACTTTGATGCATACATTTTCGAAACTGGTGCCCCAGCTCGTCGTTGGACTTTCGGATGTGTATAGAAACAGTTAACTAATTAACCGTGTCCAGCAGAAAATTCTAAGTTTGGGTGATAAGTGCGTCAAGTGAATCTTATTATCCCGTCATGATTGGCCATGCGCATTTGAATTTGTCCGTAAGGATTTTGTACGTGGCATCTAAATCGATATGCCGATTGATGCATGCCTAATCTAAGTGCATTGCTTCCAGCAATTCGCGGTCTTGCCTCATTGGGCAGGCGCCTGTAAACCGAGTGCTCTCACATGCGAATTTATGCCCAGTATACAGTGTGTGTATGGCAACCTGGGATAGGTGGTCTCGTCTTCTGACCATTAACTGATGTTCGTGTATGCGGGTTGAGAAGGATTTCCCAGTTTGCCCACAATAAACGACATCCCAACTGGAACATGGGATTTTATAGATAACAAATATTTTATCAAGATAGCCAACACTGTTCTTAGGGTGTACAAGCTGTGAGCGTAAGGTAGATGCAGGGTGCTGTGCTTCTTGTATCTGGTGTTTTCTTTGTTGTTTTTCGACAAGTTCGGATATATTTTTCACGTAGGGGAGAGTTCACCAGGTCATTGGTTTTGGTTCTTGAGTGGCCGCGTCGTTTGAAATGTCTTTCTGTTGGAATTCTTGTCACTGTAAACATTGATGCCCGAAGTCAGGTGGGTATCCATTTTTGGAGAATAACTTAGAGGTATTTTATATCTGCCTCATAACTTTCTTCACCAGAGCAGTGGTTACTTATTAAGCCACATAGCAGAATGTTTAACGTGGTATTAAACATTTAATTGCTACTGGTCGGCATAAATACGTGAATGGTACGGCAAGCACCAACGTGTATGAGTTCGTCCACACCTACCACTCCCTGCCTCACACAGTTAATAACTCCCTTTAGTCGCCCTCAATCATCAAGCTTTCCCCCACAGATGACCTCTCACTATTTGCATTGCTTTTATTCCCGTGAGCTTGTCGAAATGGGGCACGGATGACAGAGTTCGTAGTGTTAGAAAGCCCGAAAGGTTCTAAAATCAAAAGACAGAGTACATGGATCACAGTGGACGAGCATTACTGAAACAAAGAGCCTACAGGAAGCCCAGTAGACAGTTATTACAAGCGCTCACGCCGACCAAATGTTAGCCAAAGTCCATCCACTTAAGCTTCGTTCGGCTTTGGCAGATTGCAATCACGGCCTTGGCGGAGGTTTTCAAGCGTGCGTACACGGAACATGACAGACGGAGGCGATCTGAGTCCGCAACGGCACTGATCCTCTTGTGAACGGGCAGCTATAAGGTTATTTAAGGCCAACTGTTATCATCTGGTGACAGGCTTAAGCTGACTGTGCCTCCAATAGGCAGCATACCGCCTGTTGGTCTGCCCAAGACTCAAACTTCTGCTTCGGTCTAGGCCTCCTGCGCTCCTACTTGGGACAACCTTCGACACAGATATGGAGAGTGAGGCCACTGAAAAGAGCAGTAAATGCATAGTTATGGACACGTCTTATTTCTGTTCGTCTACGTTCGGTTCGAATACACAGTCCAGTGGAGGACGTATAGTTAAAATGAATGCAATATAAACTTAAAGCAGATAGTGCGTCGTCAACAGCGTGTGCAACTGCCCTCTCCCATGTCCAATCTTCTTGACTCTATATTGACACCGGGCCTAGATGGGTGAGTAGAATAGAGAGTGAGGTAGATGCAGCGCAAGTCTGCTCTTCCTAAACTACAGCGAAAGTCACCGTCACTACACCGTCTTGCGGCGGAGCACACGATGAACATTGTCGAAACGTCGTGGATGCCTGCAGTTGGCAAGAAGGAGTTAGGACACCAAGGGGGAGAAACCTAGCGGTTAGTCTGTTACGTTGAACATCAACAGTCAATCCATATGTCCTCTCCGTATTTTGGTGAGTAGATATAGCTGGTGATAGAGAAGCTAGGATATTGGGACGTGCGTCCAGGTGCTGGCACTGATGTAGCCTCTGATTTATTTTGACTCGATGGGCTCAGAATGTTTCATGCTATCCATCTTGGTTTACAACAGGAGGATAATAACGGTATTCTCTATATTGTGCACACACCAACCGATGCGGGAGTATTACAGAGGAGAGGGAAAATCCGTTAAAATTGCCTCAGTTGCAGTTGGCAGTTGCAGATTTGTATCCCGTCAGGGTAAAAATGGCAATGATAGGACGCTGACGTAAGTTCCCAATGATCAACAACAAGAAGCTTTCCAAATCATAATTCAGGGCAGACAAATTAGGTTTAATCTGGTTTTATTGAGACAAAGAACAAACAGGAGGCTCAACAAGCAGTTCCCGCAAGCTGTTTCTTCTGGCAAGTCATGCATCTGGTCCACGTTTGGGATTCGTGGACCGCAGCGTGTGTGCGCCTTTGCCCTCTGTCGCCTGTGTGCCCCCTAAACGGGCCACGTGGTAGATGCGTTAGACCAACAGGGGGGCCACATTAGGGCACGGCAGGTGTTATTCGGGTTGCGCTCCCATAACAAATGCCGAACATGGGAGGTGTGGTGGCACGCCTAGGGGCGGCTTGGACTTAGGGGACCCAGCCGCGCCAGCCACCTGCGTCCTCTCCCGCCTCCGGTCTTCTTGACTCTGTCTTGACACCGGGCTCAGGTTGTGGAGGAGGAGAGAGTGCGGTAGATGCAGCGAAAGTCTATTATCACTTTAAACTAAATCACGCGCAAGTCACCGTCCCTGCTCCACTTTCCCATGGAGCATACGGAGTACATCGTTGGACTACGACGGTCGAACTGTCGTGTCGCCTGTAGCCAACCAGTGAACGTCGGTGCCGGTGACAAAATGCGGGTGGCTCTAACCAGGAGCGTGTGGCGGACAGGAAGGCGTAAGAAAAGGTCCACAGGAGGGGACTGCCACAATCTCACTGGTCACCAGATTGACTGAAATCTCCTCTACTAGTCTAGTTGTAGTACGTCTATAAGAAAAATCAAAATTATTTGCACACAGTGATACTCGGTAAGACACTGGAATACACAAGTCCTCCGATATTACACATGGTCTTGCGCGAAATTCCGTGTCCTAAGCCTAAGCTAGATCTCTGCCCTTACTTAAACCTTGAAATTAACTCTAAAAACTTCCTTAAGCCTAATTGCAAACCTAATTTTGACCCTAACCCTAACACTAATCTCCCTTGAACTTATCATACGGCATCCAAATATGGGTGGTTAGTGCTCCGGTGCCTTACCGCTTTCATCTATATGTCAGATTGTCTTTTGACTGTAAAATACATTCTACTTCGTGGGCCTTGGAAACGACCAGACTGATTACGCAAATCCGTCAGGAGAGAGAGGTAAGTGCGTAGGTGTAGCTGGTAAGCAATAATCGATAGCCTAGCTCAGGTTCTCCAATACAAATTTTAACCAACTGCCAGCAGGTTTTCATTCCGGTATATTTTGTTCCCCGATGCAGATTAGGAATGACAATTGACTAATGTTCACTCTCTTCTGCATATAAATATTGAGAATGTGTACAGTCCATGAACAACCAAATGTTTACATAATTGGAGCATAATTCCCAGACACTCCAGTCATACCAGAATGCCGGCATCTGGACCAATGTCTTTTCGGGCTCCTGAAAAACCTCACGTAATAAAAATGACTACATAAGTAGTGTGCGTTTTTGCTATAGATTTCTGATGCCCTTACATATCCAAATATATTTTATAGAAAACATATGACAAACATTAATTCTTGTATTCATTTAAGAAAAACTCGTTTTCTACAAATTTTCTACTCAAAGCAGAGTTATTTTGATTTTTAAAAAAAATTTTCAATTCTCGAATAATTTAAGACCGATCTGCCGTTGTAATTTCGTTTACGGCTTTCAGTCTACGAGCTAAATGCCTTCCGTGGAAGGAATATCATACACTTCCCTAAGAAGATAACAGGCACCGTTCCTAAAATTTTGCCAGAAAAGTGGCTTATACCGTATACCTAATGATGCGCATTAATAAGCGAACAGACCTGCTGGGACTTTAATTTACAGTGCAGTTTTAAAAAATTCACAACTACAAACTTTTTGAAACCAAAATTCACCATTTATTTGTGTGACAAAATTTGAAGCATACATAATTTTTAATGCAATGTCTACAAAAAGATTATTTCCGCTCATTTTTTCTATAAAATGTATTTGAATTTGTAAAGGTATCGAAAATTCATCGGTAAAGGCACACTATTTAGGTAGTTCTTTTTATCGATTGCAGTCTTTTCAGGCGGTTGAACAGACTCCTTTTCAAAAGCCGGCATGATTCTGAGTCTGAAGAATATTTGGGTTATACTCCATGCAAGCAAATCTTACAATTACACTTAAATAATCATCCCTTATTTAAAACGCATTCGGTTAGCATAGGCCACGGTCTGTATGTGTTTATCTATACACATAGCCTCAGGTAAGTACTGATGTCTTCAAATATACCTGATGAAGGTAGTGGTTAATATTCTCAAATACATTCCAATCCACTACTACGGAGACTCAACTGGAGATTATGTGGTATGGTCCATTAGTTGAGTAATATTTCCTGTCGAAAATATACTTCTTTTCAGCCGTATTCTAACGGCTTGCGTCCTGACCATACTGTAGCTTGAAGTACTCTGCGAAGTGACTAATTTTGTCCGCTAAATCCATTAAACATGCCAGGTTTGGGTACTGACGGGTGACAAGGAGGAGACCGCCACCAAGATAAGTCAGACAGCAGGCCTTTTTTCTCGTCAAATGACGCTCCTGCGACTGACACAGTACGAGAATGTAGAGAGCGTGGCTCGTGCAATCTCTGACCACCTGAAGCTAATCCAGATGACACCGGAGCTTGTGCTGGATCAAGCTGGAGGAAACCCGGCCCCACCGGGCTCCGTTACAACCTGCAGCACGGTGGCATCAGTGCCTTCGGAGGGAGAAACGTCCGTCAGCCTCACTCGTGTAACCAGGACTCAATGTGCTGCTCGGTGGCTTGAAAAGTTACGAAGCTGGTTCCAGCAAGCATGGACGACCGGCCATCGTAAAGGCCATCAGCAGCGTAACGGAACACGAACGATCGGATTAGTGATTGATGGGCAGACGCTTCGCTACGCAACATCTGTAAGTCTCTACTGTTGATATTTAATTAAATTATGAAATTTTACAGCATCCTCCTCAGGTGCGACACACATGGTTTTAAGAGTGGAAGGGGATCACTTGAAGTGTATACCTGCAGATCTCGAGTATTCTACTCTAAGGTGGTCTTAACTTACATCCCCTGTGGCCGCCGAGGTCGTCCTAATCTCTTGTACCATATTCCGGTAACTTCTGCGAGTGGTTCCGAGTGCGATGCTGGCACAGGGATGCGATTTTATAAATAGTTCAGTATATTTAAGGGTAATAGGCATTGCCTTTGAAGACCCTCAAAAAATTATGTGTTATCTGGTTAGTAGGTTGTTCAGAAAAGCCTGACGACTTTTTTGACTCGATTTCAACCACTGAAAGTAATTTCTATTTTTCAGTGTTTTATAAAAAAAATTACAGAATGAATAATTTATGCTTAATCTGTAAGAATTCTCCCACAGTACAAGTACAATTTTAAAACATAAGCCTTTTTTAAAAAAGAAGATTAATTTTCTTGCATCACCTCAACCTCGGAGATAATTATTCCCAAACAGCCACTAGTATTGACAGAGCATGCGGAGAACGTTTCCAAAGGGAACGGATAGTGTGAAGGTGGTTTCAAAAATTCTGTAGTAGCACTTACAGCATTAAAGGTGAGGAAGTTGGTGAACGGCCATGCACTTTTGCCAATAAACATTTGAAAGCTATTCTTGAAGAAAACCCAGTTTAAAAAGAACTATCTGAGAAAGTGGATGTTAGTATTTTATACGTGACTAACCGTCTAATGCAACTTGTTAAAGGGCGACGGTTCGATCAAATTGGTTTAACATGAAATAATGGAAAAGCAAAGAGTTGGGCGTTTTGAACTGTGTTCGATGGTCTCTCATCAATACCCTATTTATCCATTTCTTGATAAAATAACATGTGCCGAAAAGTAGATCCGGGATCAAAACCATAAATGATGAAGGCAAGAAATTGATCGTGACGATGCACTTAACATTTTCCCGGAACTGACTATGCATCAGCAGAAGATCAAGGTGACAATCTGGTGGTTTGTTATTCGTGTTCTCAAGTAAAGATTTATCGAGACCAATGAGAGCATCAGAGCTGAGGTTAACTGCAAGCAATTCAACGAAATGCATCTTCACTCGGGAAATATTAGTCCCGAAATATTGTATGAAAATGGCCCAATCTTTGCTCCAAAACAACGTATGACCACATTCTGCAGGATGGCACTGTAGTAACTCAATGATTTGAGGTACGAGACTTTACCACATTCCCCATATTCTACCGATATTTCACCCAGACTACTATTTTTTCAAGCAAAAACTTTCACGAACAGGACTGAGATGTAAGCCACCTTCACAGGTTTCTCCGCATCAAAGCCACTTAATGCTACTTGAAGAGGCATAAATAATCCTGCTGATTGGTAGCAGACGTGCCTATACGATCAGGATCCTAATTAGACTAATTTTAACATGGGCAGTGTTAATTTGTTTGTGAACAAATGTATGTTTCTGAAATAAACTGGTGTTTTCAGAACAACTTAATATGTTACGAGGAAGGAGCAGTAATGCATCTGGAGATGATAGTTCATTGATCTGATTACATGACGGAGCATACATGATAATACACAGGATGCATGTTTGAGGATGCTGAAATTTGAGGTTCACCCTGCATTTGCGGGCATGTGCACAGTCTCGAAACGCCAGAAATCGGTTGTGAGGATGATGCCTTTGGGCTCGCAGATAAGCTGGTTTTCAACAGTCTGATCCTTCTGTTGGACAAATAAGTTACCTTTAAAATGTAATTAAATAATAATGCAATTCAATGGTATGCCGGGATTTAATGGCACAGAGGACAATGGTTCCCAAATAAAAAGTCAACGAATGCAGCTTGGGTTAGACCAGAATTTGCAAAGAGAAGGAGCGTACGAGAGGCTCTGTCGGCAATTGCCATAGACTCTATTTTCAGACACGTCCTGTCGCCAGCCTTGTCAGACGTATTTGCAGTCCACACAGAAGCGAAGCGTAGGTAACGGTGACCACTCAATGAAACCATCGATCGGCGTCACGACGAGTGTGTGCTTTTTTAGGAATAATAAAATTGTTCAAGTTTTCTGCGAAACTCTCGCATTTCATCAGCCTCTGAATGCATGCACAGATATCATGGTTTTGAAGACTTTTTAAAAACAATTTGAGTATCATAAGTATGGACGTTCAAGAAACGGTTTGTCTACGGAAGAAAACGTTACTGGCTAAATGAATTTGCCGGAACTTAAGTAATGCTTACAATATTTCCTAAAACCCGCCACCATGTATACAAGACAGAATCTCAACGCAGATTTCCAGAATTTGCGTCAAATGCTCTGCAGAGTTATGGAAATTACACCCGTCAATTAAGAAACGTAATTATTATTTCGTTCCTGCCATTGTGGGACTGCTTTTTAGCCTGAATGATTTTTCGGAGGACGATAGCAAGCGACTGTTGGTTAATTCGTGAATTTAATGGACCAGGCTGGAATAAAAAACCAAGCGCAGTCCCTTTCTTAGCCTCTGTCGCGCTGATATTTAAAGTTAACGAGCATCCCTGGGGTTAATTTATTTTTCCTGATTGCAAAACGGAGCTCACGTTATCTCACAGAGGCTGCCTCGAAAAGAAAAACTCTCCCAGGATCTCGCAGGGGTTTTAAATCGATAAGTTAATCAGCGTTTTGAAGAAATGATAACGTCATGAATAGTCACCTTGAACGCATATACTACTTTGAGGCAAAACAAATCTTAACAGTTTTTAAGGTTTTAGAGACTACTAATTAATCACTGTATGTACTCTTGTCTAGCCTAAAGAAAGCGGCTGCCAAAAAAATCCAGTTTGCATTCGCTTGCACGGAGCTGCCTTGGAAGATGTACTGCAGCTGGAGTGTATGCTGGGACGTCTGTGCGTGCGCGGTATAGGCGTGTCTACTTAGGGACCTCCCACGCGAAATATGGTTGGTTGCATCACAGTAGCGGAGGCTACACGTAGCGGCCCCTAACTAACACCCAACTCTCTGTTTTGGCTTCACGTCGCCAGGCTCTGTCTAGCAGTCACACCCTGGACGACTGTTTCAAACGGCAGGCCGAACATTGTGAGGGCCTCCGGTGTTGTGTTTGCCCCCCAAAACAGGCCACGTGGTAGATGCGTTGGACCAACACGGGGGCCTGATCATGGCACGGCAGGCGTTATTATTAACTAAGATGAGGTCCTATACCGAACATAGGGGTGTGCAAGCCCAAATTGGGCACACGTAGGTGCAGACTCATGCTGGACCCCGCTCACCCACTCCGTGGGAGGTGATTCATCTGCGAACGACCCCGCCTCCGGTCTTCTTGACTGTGTCTTGACACACTGTGTCAAGACACAGTCAAGAAGACCGGAAGCAGGGTCGTTCGCAGATGAATCACCTCTCACTGAAAACTAATTTGCGCATAAGTCACCGTCCCTGCACCACACTTCTGCGGAGCATACGGTGGAAGAAGAAGGCACCCAAAAATAGGACCCCCGAGGAGTGCCAGTGTTCCGCGAAAGTTTGTAGGAGGAGCAGGCGATTGTCATGGGATGGGGGGGCCTGCGAGGGCTCTATTCTGAGCTCCAGGGCACAACGGAACATGCATGCTCCTTAAGCAGATCGGTGAGTAACAAACTATCATCATATACCCGATCGCAACCGACAAAACAACGAGCCCGTGACTCAATGGTAGAGCGATCGACTCAATTACCAAAGGTCGCGGGTTTCGAATCCCAGGTGTGCCAAACTTGGGTTTGGGTATAACTGGCTGATGACGGCTAATAAGCCAGAAATGGCCATTCCGGTCTCCCTTGTCTTTGTCTGTTCCACATTATTAACATCTGCTACACGTCGCTATGCGACTGCCTGTGAGTACTCTAGTCTGAGTTCCAGGGCACAACGGAACATGCATGCTCCTTAAGCAGATCGGTGAGTAACAAACTATCATCATATACCCGATCGCAACCGACAAAACAACGAGCCCGTGACTCAATGGTAGAGCGTTCCACTCAATTACCAAAGGTCGCGGGTTTCGAATCCCAGGTGTGCCAAACTTGGGATTGGGTATGACTGGCTGATGACGGCTAATAAGCCAGAAATGGCCATTCCGGTCTCCCTTTTCTTTATCGGTTCCACATTATCAACATATGCTACACGTCGCTATGCGACTGCCTGTGAGTACTCTAGTCTGAGCTCCAGGGCACAACGGAACATATATGCTCCTTAAGCAGATCGATGAGCAACAAACTATCATCATATACCCGATTGCAACTGACAAAACAACGAGCCCGTGGCTCAATGGTAGAGCGTTCGACTCAATTACCAAAGGTCGCAGATTTCGAATCCCAGGTGTGCCAAACTTGGGATTGGGTATGACTGGCTGATGACGGCTAATAAGCCAGAAATGGCCATTCCAGTCTCCCTTGTCTTTGTCAGTTCCACTATAACAATATATATATATATATATATATATATATATATATATATATATATATAATGGTAATGGGGCGCTCACCGATCGGTTACAGGACTCACTCGTCCCGTTGTGCCTTGGGGCTAACTCTCAAGCCCTCGCCAGCAGCAGTAAGGCAGCTAAGTATATAGGCAGATTAACATAAATGACAAAGACAAGGGAGACTGGAATGGCCATTTCTGGATTATTAGACGTCATCAGCCAGCCATACCCAAATCCAGGCGCTGCGGCGCCCGAGCCTCGAACTCACGACCTTGTTGGGCAAAAGTCCAACACACTACCCACTGCGCCACGAGCTCGATGTCTTGCCGGTTTCGATCGGGAATATTGACAATGGTAATAGACCACTCACCGATCGGTTACAGGACTCACTCGTCCCGTTGTGCCTTGGGGCTAACTCTCAAGCCCCGCCAGCAGCCGTAAGGCAGCTAAGTATAAAGGCAGAATAACATGACCGACAAAGACAAGGGAGACTGGAATGGCCATTTCTGGCTTATTAGCCGTCGTCAGCCAGCCATACCCAAACCCAGGCGCTGCGGCGCCCGAGCCTCGAACTCGCGACCTTGTTGGGCAAAAGTTCAACGCTCTGCCCACTGCGCCACGAGCTCGTTGTCTTGGCGGTTTCGATCGGGAATATTGACAATGGCAATGACAATGACATCATGCACACCCTCCGCTCCTGCCATTTTTACCGCCACTGCCACCCCCACTTCCATGAATGACATCCCCCCAGCCTCAACCGATTTCTCCTGCCCCCAATGCACCCACAATTTCAACTCACGCATCGGCCTGGTTGGTCACCTGCAAATCAATCGCACGGAGGATGGTGAACCAGTGCCTGGGGCTCCGACATACAGTCACCGCGCCCGCTTCCACTGCCCTCACTGCTCCCGTACATTTTCACACCGCATGGGCCTATTAGGACCAATGCGCCTCACGACAACCTGCGGTAAACCACCGGAGGCTAGGCCACATCAGCGCACACCATCTACACTAATACATAGACACACCCTCACAATCATCATAATGTACCTGATAAAATCACTGTTTCCTAGAAACCGTGCCATTCTGCCGCTTACACCAGACCATGCCGTTGGCCCAATGTATGTGCTGTGTGTGTCGAGTGGCTGACCAGTGGCCTGGGAGTCAGACGGCGATGGCTCCTCCATATCCCCTGATTTAGTGAATCCTGGTCCGTACGTTATGGGGGCCAGGTTGTGCTGTGGCGCGCAAAGATAGGTACGCCGACCCGTCAGCCAATGCGCCCACTCTCACATCAGACAACTGACCGGTTCGGATGGTGGTCTGATTGTGGGGGTGGGGGAGAGAGTGAGGTCAACAGCTCAGCGCATTTTCCTCACTATAAACAATCTGACACGCGTGAAACTATCATGGAGCGCTAAAAGCCGTAACTTGGAAGGTTGCCACCTGACGAGATAACTCGGACTGCCCAATGTGTGTTTTGTGTGTGGCAGTTCGACCGTCGATTTCGACGAGGTCCACCGTATGCTCCGACACCAGGTGGTGCAGGGACGGTGACTTGCGCGTGAATTAGTTTTAAGCGATAGTAGCCTTGCGCTGCAGCTACCGCACTCTCTCCTCCTCCCCCACCTGAGCCCGGTGTCAAGACAGAGTCAAGAAGACCGGAGATGGAAGAGGGCGCAGGTGGCTGGCGCGGCCGGAGCCGCCCCTGGGCGTGCCACCACACCTGGCTCGGATCCCACGGAGTGGGAGTGCCATAAAGGCCACATTAAGAAGGAGCCATTGCAACCTGACTCTCAGTCCGCCAGTCAGCCACTCCACACAAAAACACACATTGGGCTGACCACGCGCTCCGAGTTATCCCGTCAGTTGGCAACCTTCCAAGCCACGGCTTTTAGCGCACCGTGATAGTTTCAAGCGCGTCAGATTGTTTATAGTGAGGAAAATACGCTGAGCTCTCGACCTCACTCTCTCCCCCACCCCCACAATCAGACCACTGTCCGAGCCGGTCAGTTGTCTGATGCGGAAGCGGGCGCAGCTGCTGGTGACTTCGTCTACGTGTACTACGTACACGACCTGGCCCCCCCAAACACAAGCACCAGGATTTCACAGAACAGGGGGTTGAACGGCTTACATCTCACATGTGTGAGATAGCCAGAGGTCACGTTAAGAAGGAGCCATCGCAGCCTGACTCTCAGACCACCAGTCAGCCACTCCACACAACACACATTGGACTAACTGCGAGGTCTGAGTGTAATTTTCAGTTGGCAACCTTCCAACCGCGGCACTCAACGTTACCGCACTCTCTTCTCCTCCCCCACCTGAGCCCGGTCTCATGACACAATCAAGAAGACCGGAGATGGGAGAGGGCACAGGTGGCTGGCGCGGCCGGAGCCGCCCCTGGGCGTGCCACCACACCTGGCTCGGATCCCACAGAGTGGGGGTGCCATAAAGACCACATTAAGAAGGAGCCATTGCAGCCTGACTCTCAGTCCGCCAGTCAGCCACTTCACACAAAAACACACATTGGGCTGACCACGCGGTCCGAGTTATCCCGTCAGTTGGCAACCTTCCAAGCCACGGCTTTTAGCGATCCGTGATAGTTTCAAGCGCGTCAGATTGTTTATAGTGAACAATATGCGCTGAGCTGTCGACTCACTTTCTCCCCACCCCCACAGTCAGACTACTGTCCGAGCCGGTCAGTTGCCTGATGTGGGAGTGGGCGCATTGGCTGACGGATCGGCGTACCCGTCTTCGCGCGCCACAGCACGACCTGGCCCCCCATAATGCACACACCAGGATTCACAAACTCAAGGGATATGGAGCAGCCATCGCCGTCTGACTCCCCAGTCCACTGGTCAGCCACTCGACACACACAGCACATACACTGAGCCGACGGCGCGGTCTGGTGGAAGCGTTAGATTGGCAGACTTTACAGCCACGGTTTCTAGGAAACCGTGATATACTCTGGTAAATGGTGATTGTGAGGGTGTTGTCGATGTTTTGGTGTAGGTAGTGTGCGCTGATGTAGCTTAGCCTCCGGTGGTTTACCGGAGGTTGTCGAGGAGGCGCATGTGTCCTAATAGGCCCATGCGGTGTGTAAATGTGCGGGAGCAGTGAGGGCAGTGAAGGCGGGCGCGTCGACTGTATGTCGGAGCCCCAGGCACTGGTTCATCAGCCTCCGTGCGATGGATTCGCAGGTGACCGGCCAGGCCGATGCGTGAGTGTAAGTTGCGGGCGCAGTGTGGGCAGGAGAAATCGGTAGAGGCTGGGGCGATGTCATTCATGGTAGTGGGGGTGTCAGGGACGCTAAGAATGGCAGCGGCGTAGGGTGCGCATGGTGTATCGGTGTTGTCGGCATTGTGGTGTATTCCGCTGTCATGGATGCGCATGTGACCGAATAGGCCCATGCGATGAGTGAATGCGCGAGACCAGTGAGGGCAGTGGAGGCGACGATCTCTGCTGTGTGATGGTGCTCCAGGCACTGGCTCACCGGTCTCTGTACGATGTATTCGCAAGTGACCGACCAGGCCGATGCGTGAGGTGAATGTGCGGTCGCATTGAGTACAGGTTAGGAGAGATTCCCCATCGCTGATGGTGGTGGTGGTGGAGGTAGTGAAGGCGAAGGCGGTGGTGGTTGCGGTGGTGGGGGTAGCAGGCGATGAGTAGATGGATGTGGTCTCTATGATGGTGGGAGTAATGGAATTGATTCCAGGAGTGAGGGTGGGAGAGTCAGAAGGAGGGTTGGCCAAATATGACATAGAAATTGGAATTGTCGGATTGTTGGTGCGTTGCGTCCGAAGATGTCCAACCAGGCCGATTCGCGCGCGGAAGATGCGTTGACAGCGCGGGCATGTTGGCAGGGCCTGGGCATTGGCGGTGTTGGTCCGGGGCGCTGGTGACTTTCGTGCCGCTCTTTGGTCTTGGCGGCGGCGATCCGGTTGGCCTCGTAGATTGCTGAACCAGTCTTCACTGATCTTCTCCATGCCGGTCTATCCTGGGCGAGGTCCTCCCAGGTCGCCAATTTGATTTGCAGTTGCTTCAGCGATTTCTTCAAAGTGTCCTTGTAGCGTCGTTTTTAACCTCCCTGCCGGCGAGAACCCGTAGCGACATCTCCGTAGAAAAGTCGTTTGGGTAGTCGCTCGTCGTCCATTCTTACCAGGTGGCCGCTCCATCGCAGTTGCACTTGCCTCAGCATGGCATGGATGCTGAGGATTCCGGTCCGCTCCAGGACTTCCGTGTCCGGGATCCTGTCTTGCCATCTCAGCTTCAGTATTCTGCGGAGGCAGCTGAGATGAAAGTGATTCAGCTTCCTGGCTTGGTTCGAGTAGACGGTCCAGGTTTCCGCTCCGTAAAGGAGTGTCGTCAAGACGACGGCCTTGTACATCTTCAGTTTGGTGTTCAGGTGAATACCGTGGCGATTCCACACGGAGGCTCGCAGCCGGCCGAAGGCCCGACTAGCTTTGGAGATCCGTTGGGCAACCTCGTCATCGATACTCGTGTTGCGCGACATCGTGCTTCCTAGATAAGCGAAGGTTTCCACGTTTTTGAGTTGAGCACCGTTGACATTGATTCGAGGAGCATTGTATTCCGTGCTGGGTGGCGGCTGGTGCATGACAACCGTTTTGGCTGTACTGATTGTTAATCCGAAATCGGCGCAGCCTTCGGCGAAGAGGTCCATGCTCCTTTGCATGTCCTCCTCCGTCACGGTGTTAAGGGCGCAGTCGTCCGCGAAGAGCAAGTCATGGACTGTAGTCGTAGACACGCGCGTTGGAGCCTGCATACGCCGACTGTTGAGAAGGTGCCCGTCAGTTCTGTAGGCGATGCGGATACCAGGCTGCTCATCACGGTAGGCGTCCATCAGCATAGCCGAGAACATGAGACTGAAGAGGGTGGGGGCCAGTACGCAGCCCTGCTTCACTCCGTTGGTCACTGCGAATGCTTCGGATACCGTCCCGTTTATCAGTGACGCGCGCCGACATCCCGTCATGAAGCTGACGCACCATGTGCGTGAACCGCTCAGGACAACCAAATTTTTGCCTGACTTTCCACAGTCCGTCACGATTCACCGTGTCAAAGGCTTTCGTTAGATCCACGAAGGTAGTGTATAGGTGAGTTCGCATCTCCTGACACTTCTCTTGTAGCTGGCGGGCGGCAAAGATCATATCGGTTGTTCCGCGGTGTCGGCGGAAGCCACATTGGCTTTCTGGGAGCAGGCCCTGCTCTAGGTGACCGTTCAGACGATTGAGAAGGATACGGGCAAAGATCTTACCGGCGATGTTGAGCAACGAGATGCCTCTGTGATAATCACAGAGTTGCCGGTTCCCCTTCCGTTTGTAGAGATGGACGATGGTAGCGTCTTTGAAATCCTGAGGAACTTGTCCTTGGCGCCACATCTCCTGGAAGAGTGTTGTGAGTTCTGCCATCAGCCGGGGCCCACCGTGCTTGTAGACTTCCGGTGGGATTGCGTCGGATCCCGGTGCTTTACCGCTGGAAATCTGCTGCACGGCCCTAATGGTTTCCGGTAGGGAAGGCGGCAGATCCAGGTCATTGTTCGTGTCCACTTGAGGGAGCCGGTCAATGGCAGCATCGGAGATGGCTGATGAGCAATTAAGGACACTTCTGAAGTGCTCGGCCCAGCGCTTCAGAATTTGCGATTTCTCTGTCAGCAGTGTTGTGCCGTCAGAGCTGAGCAGCGGTGCGGACCCCTTGATACACGGGCCGTAGATGGCCTTGATGGCTTTGAAAAAGTTTTTTCATTTCATTGCGGTCCGCATACCCCTGGATTTCCTCAGCCTTTCGGATCATCCAGGCATCCTGCATCTCCCGCAGCCGTTGTTGTACAAGGCGCCGGCATCTGAAAAAGGCTGCTTTGGTGGCGTCAGTCCGAAGGTCCATGTAGGCTTTGTGTAGTCTATTCTTCTCCGCGAGTAAGTTGCTGATGTCGGCGTCATTGTCGTCAAACCAGTCCTGGTGTCGACGGTGTGCGCGTCCGAGTACATCGAGGGCGGTGGACGGGATGACATTTCGCCTTTGACACCATCGTGTCTCCACGGTAGCGGTATCATCTGGAGCATGCCGGTCCTCCAGTTTCTCGGTTATTTGGTTGCTGAAATCAAAACAGTGAGCAGGCAAATTAAATAAAAGAGTATTTAGCTTACATGGCGGCCTCTTACCTTGGGGCCTTCGTCGGGGTTGCAGTCGGAGCCTCATCTGAGAAATGACGAGGCGGTGATCTGTCCAACCATCGGCATCGCGGATCGCCTTGGTTACCAGCACGTCCTGCCGATCTCGCCTCCGGACGAGAACATAGTCCAGCAGATGCCAGCGCCGCGACCGAGGGTGCATCCACGTGGCCTTCTCCCGCGTCGGAAGGCGGAAGAAGGTGTTGGACAGCAGGAGACGGTGTTCCGCACACGTGCGCAGAAGAAGGAGGCCGTTATCGTTACAGCTACCGAGACCGTGGGGACCCAGCACTCCCTGCCAGGCAGCGTGGTCCGTCCCGACGCGGGCATTGAAGTCACCAAGGACAATTAACTTGTCCTCTTTCGGCACAGTCACCAGCAAGGCGTGCAGGTCCTCGTAGAATTTGTTCTTCGCCGCATCAGAGCTCGTCATTGGGGGAGCGTAGGCGCTGACGATGGTGGCGAACTGGTCTCCCCGAAGAGGCAGGCGGAGGCTCATCAGGCGATCATTGATACCCTGCGGCAGACAGGACAGACGTCCCACGATGTCGTTACGGATGGCAAAGGCAACACCAGCGTCGCGTCGCTCTGCCTTTGGCCGGCCGCTCCAGAAGAAAGTGTAGCCGGCCCCCACCTCCTCCAGCTGACCCTGCTCAGAGAATCGGGTCTCGCTGAGAGCAGCAATGTCCACCTTGTAGCGCGCCAGTTCCCGAGCGACAAGCGCCGTCCTCCGTTCTGGCCGGTTGCTCCTAGGATTGTCTAAAATGGAGCGAACATTCCAGGCTGCTAGTGTGAGTGGACTCACCCGAGCAGCCTGGAGAGAATGGCGAGGGGGATGGGGAGGGGTTTTTTTTTTGTTTGTTTGATTTTTACGACCGCGTAGTTTGCGATCTGCGAGCCGCAGCCGGCTGCAGAAGACGTGAGACCCAACATTTTTTTAGGGCACATTTTCTAGCCCCTTCCTCCGCGAGGAGGCAAGCAGTGCTATCCCTAAATAGGGCTGCTCGGACATCCCAGACGGCTGCCGAACTCCACTATGGGTCACGGATTTGTTTTAGTGGGAGAACGACCCGAGTTAGTCTGGGCCGCCTACGGGGTTGCTGTCGCCCCCACCGTAGGACTTTTTGAGAGGGGGGAGGTGGGAAGTTCGGGAGTCAGACATACCGAGTGTGGAGGCACACACAACACCGGAGACCCTCACCTGGTTTAGCCCGGCGGTCGTGACGGTTGCCCGGGGTGTGGTCGCTGGGAAGAACCCAACTTCGAGGAGCCACAGGTGAGAGTTGGGCACCAGTTAGAGGCGGCCACAGGAGCATTCACCACCTGTACGAGACAAACGGAGCGACCAAATGCAAGCTGTGTGGTGCTGCCCCTAACTAGTACCCCTACACCCCTGTTTTGTGTGTAGTGGCTGACTGGTGGACCGAGAGTCAGGCTGCAATGGCTCCTTCCTAATGTGGCTTTTATGGCACTCCCACTCCGTGGGATCCAAGCCAGATGTGGTGGTACGCCCAGAGGCTGCTCAGGCCGCGCCAGCCACCTGCGCCCTCTCCCACCTTCGTTCTTCTTGACTCTGTCATAACACCGGGCTCAGGTGGGGGCGGAGGAGAGAGTGTGGTAGATGCATTGCCAGTGTACTATCACTTTAAACTAAATCACTCGAAAGTCACTGTCCCTGCACCACCCTTCCGTGGAGCAAAAAGGTGGACATCGTCTAAATCGGCGGTCGAAATTTCGATACTGGTTTTGTTTCTGCATTAAAGCATTATCCCAGTGTAGTCACTTGAGGGGGTTCACAGAGCGAAGATAGGCTTCCGAGTGTGGCGTAAACAGGAGATATCGACTTTTTTCACAAACGATTGGCATGCCAAAGTGTCACACGTGCTGTGTTAACAAACCCGAAAGAGAGGGGGGCGGTCAACGAGCCATTTATATTCTGGAGCAATGTTTTCGTGCGCAAGTTTCTTACTTCAAGAATCTCAATAAAAAAGCGGCTTCTATCAAAGGAACGTGAAGTTGATTCATTTAATTTAGTTGGAGATGAACCTATTCGTTGAAAACGAAAATAGCTCGGAAGTTGACGCAGGTCGCTTCAGTGTGACGTTATTCTTGATCGAATTAGTGAGCACGCATATAAACCGGATTAATTTCAAGATATTACCCCGTTTTTAATCTTATAAACATCAGTGGAAATTGAGAAGTCGATGCGATCGCTGGGATGAGAAGATGGGCCGGAGTTGGAATCCAAAATCTCAGGCGAATTAAACTGAGACTCGCATTTTCGCTTGTACCGGCAATCAGTGGACATATTATTTTAGGATACAATACACATAGCTCAAGTGAACCTTAAGCGCCTAAGAGCAACAAAACTTGCCACCTTCATTTGAACATAGACTTATAGATGTCCTCCATTTTAAGGATATTCTGCGCCGGAATTTCCTGAAACTCTGTCTGGAAGCTTCAACCGTCCTCTGCTGTCGACTGACACCTTTCCAGAAAGCAGCGGTCGTCAAATTGGTCGCCGAGGGAACGAAGGACGTGATTGGACTAAAGGCCCCGGTCACAGCTGCCGTGGGAGACGGAGGTAATGATGTGGCCATGCTGTTACAGGCCAATGTGGGGATCGGCATTTTTGGGAACGAGGGCAGACAGGCCGTTCGTGCCGCAGACTACGCTGTCCCGCTGTTCAAGTAGGTTTGCAACTTACCTCATTTGCTCTCATTTTCTGTATCTTCATTCTGTATCGTGAGTCACACTTCTGGACCGCAAAAGAGCAGCTGAATCTAAATGCCAAATTTAGTAGGCAATTCTGCTTAATAATTTACCTGAAAAACTTACGTATTCTGCTTAAATTAACTTCACACAGACAGCAACGCGCAGTGCTTTTTGTGCTTTGGAATTTATTAAAGTCAGGAATTCGGGAGTAGAACAACATTGAACACCAGTTCACTGCTATAACTGTATTAGCACAAAATAATAACCTTGAAGTCTCTTCATCCAAATGTAAGAAAGTGGATCAGTCTACTCGATTGCAGTACATTTTCGAAGTTGTATAATAATATGGCCAGCCAGGAAGTTATTCTCCAGTCCATACGTCATGGCATCTTTTGAAGTTTTGACAAAACTAGTAAAATATTTTCTTTGTTGCGGTTTTTGGATAGCGTGTGGAGGCACGTAGAGTGCCTAATAAACACGGTAGATAAAAAATAACAACTGTGGTAGAGTAATCGCATTGATTTCTTACCTTCCAAGTCCAGTAGTAATTATCAGAATTAACGAAATGCAAGTCGCCTCCTCTGGAATACTCAAAACAAAATTTTAATACAAAAAATCATAAATAGAGAACCGGGGAACGTCCTGGCGAGGGCTGAGGGCATACAACGAAGAGCTGTATCTTTTGCAGTTACCGCAGGAAATGAGTCAATATGACTTCTTTTATTTGCTTAATATCTCTGTTGGCGGTAAGCTGATATGAATCAGGACCCACTAATGAGCCGAACCTCTGGCAGTGACACTGAATCGTCGAAGCATGTGTATCTGGCTTTATAGCTTCTGTCAGTAAGGTCAATATGTTAAATAAGGACATAGTGCCTGCAAAGTTAGTTGTACCGAAATTAGTCCCCATTAAATTCAAATCATGATTTTATATTTGGAACGCCAGGTTGCGTAAATGCACACGAAGTCATCGTATATATCATCAGCATTTGCGCCCATTCTGACGTCCTTGAAGCTATCACGGTGCGCTAAAAGCCGTTACATGGAAGGTGCGTTGTTACGGAGACGTCGCCTGGCGGGCTGAGAGGACAGGTACAAATGTCAAAAACGCCGGTTGGTGGGTGGACACTAATTGATCGCGGTATAGCATGTACGCGGCCAATGACCCCAACGGCGAAAGATTGTCCATTCCTATTTGACTCAAAAATATTGTTATGACAGACTGACAGCAGCAGAGAAGTTAGGAATCACGCCTTGCGTTAGATTTTCATGAAGCAATGGGACTTTATTTCAATTTGTTTTTGAAAATTTGAGCATTCCTGATTAACAGATGAAGTTACTCACGTGACTGCACATGAATATGGGCACATAAAATTCGGGAATATTGCTTACCATCATTGAGACGTAGTAGCAAACACTAGAACTTAAACCATTTGTACTTTCTTGTTTCGGACCATTTTGCGTCGAGCGTTCAAACCACCGCAGTAAAAGTTTTCTTTCGAAATGGACGATAATTTTGACAGTTGCGTTGGAGCTTCGGTCACTTGGCCTCGACCGGTTGGCATTATTTTAGGATCATATCCACGACGACACAATACTAATGTCCCGATCCAAATTTTATAAGCACCTAAGGTAGACTATGAAATTAGTCTTTTGACAGGGTTGATGATTGACCCCAGAAAAGCATGTATGAGTTCCAATTCCTAACCATGCCTGATTCACTTCGAATTTTCCCGATGATTCAGATATCTGTGCAAGGTCGGAGTCTAGAAAAAATTCCATAAAATGAAGTCAACGTGCACAGAGAGAACTAGTTATGCTTTGCTGCAGAGAAGCGTTTTGGATTTTGAAGTTTTTCAGATAACCCCGCAATCATTCACCACCATCTTAACATATGATGCGATATTTTGTGATTCAAAGGCACCTCCAAAGACTGTTTCTGGTTCACGGACAGTGGAATTACTACCGAATGAGTTTCATGGCTCTGCTTTTCTACCATAAGTGTATCGCTTTGGTGGCAGCCCAGATCTACCAACTTTCCTTTAGTGGATTCTCAGCCCAGCCTCTCTTTGACAGCCTACTGTACGCCCTCTACAACCTCACCATGACCTCCTGCAGCATTTGTGCATTCGGACTCTTTGAAAGACATCTCAGTGAAGCCGACCTGTTGCGCCATCCGTTTCTCTACAGACTGGTAGGTTTTGCATTCTGTGTGACCAAGCATGGTTAGCAAAGGTTGGCCTTCGATGAGGGAATAATCAGTAAAAGCCCATAAAAACTAGTGACTTGTGCATGAATAAAGTTTTAGTGAGTGATGGACTCATGATCAAACTATCGTACGATTGGAGGTAAGTGGTCGCATTCCAGGTGTGTGTGTAAGTTAAGAAGAAGAAGAAGAAGAAGAAGAAGAAGAAAAAGAAGAAGAAGAAGAAGAAGGTTGTTCGTTCACCGGAATCATGACTTTATTCATCTGAGCTTTCGAACTCTTACTGAAAAAGACAACAAAAACGAGTAACATTTATAAGGCGCAGAGGCCAATCAGACCCTAGTGGCGCCAGTCCGAAGGTCACTACGCAGGGCCCCGTATGCCGGCATCAGATCGATAAATCGATTGACCGAGTTATCATCGGACGCCCAGGCTTCAATCGATCCTCGGCTTGTCTTGCATCTGGCATGAGCGATTATCTTCCTGGCTGCAAAGTTAAACTCTTGACCCATTTCGTAGGTATGAACAGCCACTTGCGGTAAACCTTCACCCCGTCTCACAGCAAGCTTATGCTCCTGTATGCACGATCCAAGCATACGTCCAGTCTGTCCTGTGTAGTAACGGGAACATTTTTGGCACGGGATGCGATACGTTACCACCGATTGCTCATAAGGATTTAATTTTTCCTTAATTTTCATGATCTTACGGCGCATGGTAGCTTTGGTTCGGTGTGCAATTCCGACACCAAGTCCCGTAACAAAGCGCTCGGTCGCTTCTGCCACGTCCTTGATGTAGGACATCGCATGCCATACCGTAGGGGTTGGTTCTGGTTGGGTCCTCCGGGGGCTAACACGCAGGCATGGGCTTGTGGACGCCTATGGATAACCATTCCACATAAACTGGTCGCGGATGTAACGGGCTCACGTGCTTTTCCGCCGGGTTGCTGCAATGAGTCTGGATGCGTTTGAACCATCGTTGCTGCGAAAATTGAGAAGTTGTGTGGGGTTCGTCGCTTTCCTTTAGACAGCCGTTTCTATTTCGCCGTTGGGACGCCGCCTGACGAGTACATCAAGGAAGGGGAGCTGCTGCTCTTTTTTTCCCTCGTGAACTGTATATCTGGGAAAATCGAGCTAAGTTGATCACTGAAACTCTGCAGCATGTTCCTCTTCACGATAACAAATTTGTCGTCCACGTAACGGCTCGAAAATATAGGCTGCTGTTGGATGAAAGGGATCTTTTCCAGCTCTTGTAGGACCAATTCTTCCACTAAGCCGGAGATTGGGGAGCCCATTGGAAATCTTTTGATGTGCTCATAGGTCTCTCTGGAAAAGGCGAAGTAGGTCTTTTGACAAAATTCAAACAGCTTCATAAGGTGTTGAATTTTGAGAGAACGCTGGGTTTCGTCGTATGACTCCTCAAGAATCCTGCACAAGACTTCTTGTGCTAAACTCGGCGGGATGGATGTGAATAAGGACGTCACGTCAAAAGGAGAACATCACGTCTTCCGATTGAATCCTCCAACCTTGGAGGTCTGCCAGGAATTGGAAGTCTGAACGGACTGAGGCAGGCGAATTTTTTTGGAGGAATTTCAGTTTCGATTATAGGTGGGGTTGCCTTTCAAAGCGACTATTGGCCGCAGTCGAACATTTGGTTTATGGACCTTTGGCAGACCATAGAAGCGAGACAGAGCAGTATCCGTTTGTTTTATTTGGCGCATTCATTCTCCGTAATCACATTTTGGCGTTTGAATTCTCCGAGTAATTTATTCAACTAACTTGCTACTGCTTTGGCTTGTGCGTCCTGTGCTGGTCTGTAAAATTATCTATCAGAAAGTAGAGCCTTAGCTTTCTCATTGTAGTCGTCTCGATTCCTTACGACAGTTGGTCACCCCTTATCAGTGGGCAGAATGATAATTTGTTCGTCCGGCCTTAGTTCTTTCATAGCTTTTGACTCACTCTTCGAAACACATTGGGTTGGTCTTTGTGCATCAGCAAAGATGTTACACGTTGTCGAACGAAGTGTTTCTCGTCCTCGGTTCCTTCAGTTCTCACAATCATGGATTGCAGGGCTGCAATAAAATTGAGAGCGTCGGTATCAGTGGTGTTAAAACAAGCTCCATGCCGCAGCACCCGTAGTTGTTGCTCAGTAAGTGGCTTGGATGAGAGGTTGTGGACCAAGTTCAAGCTTCTTCTGTCGGATGTTTGCAACGTATTCCGTTTTTGTTCCAAAATTACTCGCTTCTCGGCTTGTCTGTGCTGCGCCAGAGCCCAGATTGTCTTACAGAGAACGTGGGCACACGCCCTCTTATTCCGCTCGATCACAGCCGGTAGACGGTAGAAGTAGACAAATTTCAGCTGGTTTCACACGCCGGTGCGCACATGGTGGTACAGCCCGTGGTTGCTGTTAAAGGTGGCATCAGCTTCCTGTCCACGTTCGTCTCCAGTTTGCCGTGCAGTTGACGGTAGATGAAGATGGAAGAATAGCTTTTTCTCCCACCTCCATCGTGAACATTAGATGGGAGGTGATCGAGTTCAATCTATCTTAATGGTAGTTTATCCTGCTACTACCGGGGATGACAATGGTGTTGTCATCGTAGCAGTCTTGTAAGTTTCTACAGAATCCCCACACCAATGAGTCCAGACAGCAGTGAGCCCATCCAGGTGTCCGGCATTTTTTCGCATAGATCCTTTCCCAGGTGCCTAACATCTCAAGAGAGCGCGCCATAAACTGCTGGTATCCTGAGCTGTGGGCTGGTCATAGTTCTCATTGTACCTTTGACGTAACCAGCCATTGAGTTGTTAAACTGCACAGGCCATTTTTATGGATTTGAAGAATGATGTCACATCAAATTACACCAGCATCTCATCCGGTCAAATTGTGGTGGTCATTACTTTATCGCGGAACTGCGATGCAGAGTACATTGTCGTTTTTTAGACGAAATTGGGCTTGAGGAATAATCGGTGCGCGAGCGGAGTGTGGCGTTAGACTGTTGAAAGGAGGCCTCTAGGTTGTGTACTTTTGGTGGACGTAGAATCGTGCTATAGCTACTTACATGGGCCTTGTCTTGGCTGGTGATGAGCTTATCCTTCTTTAACTAAACGGGCAAAGTAGTAAGCCACGGATATTTATGAATTAGAATCTTGGTTCCTCCGGTAAAGTCATGTGACTTGGGTACTTCCAGGCTAGAAAAACGCATATTTATACTAACGTAACTCATATCCCAAGAGTTTTTTGTTACCCCGAAAGCCACGTTGAGAACTGAGCGAGATGAGCGTTATTGCTTGATACTGAAGGGAAATCTAAGTCAACTGTAGCATAGTATTGATGCCTCTAACGAAGCTCGATTTATATCATGATTGATGTGCGCAATTGCAAACATGTTGCGAATCCAGAACTTAAGCAGAAATCTGTTTGCGCCGGTTGCACCACTTAAGAATGCTAACATACATACTTTAGATATTTTTTCATCCTAGGTTGTTCTAAATGAAGTACAAGCGAATCCAGCAGCATGTGGAAGCAAACGGACTATTCCTTTGCAAAGGCATTTCATCCAATTAGACTAGCTACTGGCCACGAAGCCCCTACGCAGGCGGCGGGTAGGACTGGTTCTTCAGTCCACCCGCGTACCCAGCTCTGCGCATTCTTCTCTGGACTCTAAGCCCTTATTTCCGATTAGCATCTAGAAGCCTTTGCCTGGCTACTGATCACAGCCTCGGTTGTGAATTCATTAGCTTGGACAAATGCAGCCTGCGCGCCGCTGCTGAACCAATCCTAGGCCGCACTCATACAATAACAGTACGGCCGAAATTTATGCAAATTACCTGAAGGTCAGTAGGATTTATATTCCACAATGACTCAAACATAGGTACGCAATGTTAAATGGCTGAAATAGTTGTATCAATTAGGCGTCAAATGTACAGAAAGGTAGCTTAAATGAATGGAGGCTTTGTGTGGCCTGCCGCAAATTCAGACCGCTCAATGCAAAACCAGCATTCTACGCTGTTGCTACCGGTGGAAATGCCAGTTCCAGGAAACAAATACGGAGAAAGAACCTCGCTCAATGGAGTCTTCCTTTTATCATTTGACGGCGCATCTGGCATTCCCAGGTTGGGCCCCTTCTGACGAGTCCTGCCTACGTTATCGGGTACAATAGGCAGACGGAGCAGTGTTACCTATTTCAAAGTTTTTCCTGTCCAGTCTGTATGCTTACTTTGATCGAGACGAAATAAAATACAAAATTAAGGCACAGTGGTTTAGTTAAGACGATTTATCTAGACGTTTGATATCCACGACCTCACCTGTACTTTTACCTTTAACTATTAAAATAGAGCAGGTTCAATCGGCTGGTTAGGTGGATTCTTTGGAAGAGCGCCAAAGAACGTCTTTGGCATGACTGAAAACGAGTTGATTTATCAACATTGGTTGTCCTTTTTACGCACATCTTGCCAATCCTTTTAACTAAACTAAGTACCGTTTACTATCTTTTAGACGATACTTGCTTATTGCAACCCCGACTGCTTTTAATGCAGGATATCTGACAGATCCCAAATATTGCCTTGATATTTTTGTCGCATCGCAAACGTAAGAGGAGCTGTTAACGGGGTGATTCCAAAGAGCAGAACCGTAATCTCACTTCTCGGCGAAGCCCGTTGACTACTTCACTGCATTAAGGCATGCGTCCGTGTGAAATACATAACTGGATAACTTTTTATCAACCTGATAAATAGTTCTGCAAACTGACCATTTACATCAGAAAGAAATATAGACTCAAAATAAGCATCTCTTCATTTGTATACGGCATATCTAGCGAAACTAATTAAACTGTTAAGTAAATCGTGCATTGCAGGTTATTACTTCATTTTGCGCAAATGTATCAACAAATTGCCAATTCTGCGCACTTCTCCTGTGCCTATACCCTCATATTTTCATACGTAGCATTTCTGGCGGCTGGATGAGCCGAGATCTTTGCAAGAGCAAAATCACCCTCAATCTGACAGGGAATAAGTGGAATAAGATTTCTTGTAGCTCATTTTACGGAGCCTGGAAAAGCGTTGTGATTAATCTACATAGTGTCTGACTTCCAGTAAATATTGCTGTGAGAGCAAACCACCTTATATTTGATCAGATAACTCAGTCTTTTCGCCCAAGGCAGGTTTCACAAACCATCTACCCACAATCATATTCCAGTCCACGTGGGCCACGCACAAGCTCCTCTCTGGTGATGATCGAGTATGTGGCCGTACTAAGAATACTATATTAGATGTAATGGTTGTTTCCCGGGATAGAGTAAACGAAAATAACGTATAGTTGGTTTTGGAAAACCAAAAGGCTTAAAAAAAGTGACCTGAGAAAATGAAATACTGGCAATAGGTGCTGAAAAAAGTGAGGGTATTTTTTAGATGTTCCCAGTGAGCTGATCCCAGCGGATAATAACCGAGCGCATTGACTTGACTGTTTTAGCAGCAGTGACCTTGACAATGTTGATAACCTAACTCCTAAGTCTTAACCCTAAACCTGTGCCTAAACAGAGAACTAACTCCAACTCTTAACCCACCCATTACTCGTAACCATAACCCCTTACCGAAAGCCTGACACATAGTCCTGAAATCTAAGCCAAATTCAACTACCTACACACAGCCCTTTGCCCAATCCTCAATGATAACACCCTAACCTTAAACCGAACGCTAACTCGAGTGAAGAAAATTGCGGGAGGCATGATGGAGCATAAAAAATCACAAGTGAGTTAAAGTTAGCCGACTAATGTGACCTAAGTAGGTAGTTCATAAAAGTAAGCACTAGGTGGGGCCACATAAACGATCGTCACCTCACCTCAGTCCCTGGTTCATAATACCCAATTATTAAATACGGACCTGACGTCTAACTGTAATTGACCGACGCTGAGTTTATAAGATGCTCTTTTCGTCAAAGATTTTTCTAGGAGATAAGTTCAGAACCCTAAAGTTCCCTTCGTAAGATTCCTACCCACTTAATTCCGGTAGATGAGTCAAAATGCCAACTACAGCCCCTGGTATGTTGTCCTCTGGTGCCTCGATGGTTTGTGGCTCGGCAGTGTCTGCTACTTCATCAGTTACTTCGTCCTCGTGGGTGGCGGTGTCTACGCAGAGGCCATATTTGTGCTGACTGGGACCTCCTACGCAACCCTGGATATCGACCTCTTCGGCACAGCAGTATTCCTCTATCTCACGATTGCTGTCAACTTTCGTCTCTTTGTCATCACCCGAACCTTCACGTTGGCCCTCATTATCGGTAACATCGCCTTCGGAGTCGGGAACTTTATCGTCACCTATGTTTACCAGGTAAAATCCCGTTTGATTGGATAAGAATATATTTATTAAGGCAAAGCAGGGCATTCAAATCGGAGTTATCAGTACTACGACAGCCGGTTGTACACGAATTGCTGTTTCTGAACGTTTTGTTTGAGGTCGATATGAAAACGACACCTTGGGGATAGGTGATAGTAACAATGGTAGTTGGGCACTCACCGATCGGTTACAGGACTCACTCGTCCCGTTGTGTCTTGGGGCTCACTCTAGAGCCCCGTCAGCAGCCGCAGAGTGGCTAATGATATAGACAGAATGATATTACCAAAAAAAGACAAGGGAGACTGGAATGGCCATTTCTGGCTTATTAGCCGTCATCAGCCAACCATACCCAACCCCAGACGCTGTGGCACGCGCGACTCGAACTCGCGACCTGTTGGGCAGAAGTCCAACGCTCTAACCACTGCGCCACGAGCTCGTTGTCTTGCCGGTTTTAATTGGGAGTATTGACAATGTTAGTTGGGTGCTCACCGATCGGTTACAGGACTCACTCGTCCCGTTGTGCCTTGGGGCTCACTCTAGAGTCCCGCCAGCAGCCGCAGGGTGGCCCGTAATAAAGGCAGTAGGATATTACCGAAAAAGACAAGGGAGACTGTAATGGTGATATTACAGTGCACTAGTCATTTCACACGGTTAATATACTAATTGAACTGGAATGTGTTTGCTCATTAGCTGTTAGAAAGACTGACGTTCTTCCGTACTCCACTGTTTGCTGAAAATCTTGGAGCATTGGTTGACCCCTCAAGTAAACTGTCAAACGACAAAGCTGTACATGTAGCCGACAGTCAAAATTGCTATGTCTGGCTTCCCTTGTACAAAGCCCGCTACCTAAAGGCACTTAAGCTTCGCAGCGGGTGTTTTGAGACTCGCTGACCTGTAGCCATTTGACCGACATCCACTTGGGACACGAGCGCGTCCAGCTAGTCACGGTTGTCCAAGCACCACCTGAACATGTCTTCTCCGTCTTCAAACAGTGCGCGAAGAAATACGTGGCACAGTTTAAGGTCAGTAGAAGCAGAGGTGAGATAAATATGCAATGGGTCGTATAGTTCATTTTTTCCTTGTTCATGAACTCGCGCGAGAGTTTGAATAGTCGAATAAGCTAAATACGGGCCCAGGAAATTGCCTTTCCATCTTCTTTTATATGAGATAATACTTGTATGTTTATTTAAGAAAACATCCTACAATGCTTTAATTATCTTCTAAGGATTAGACGAGATAGTGATGACAGACATACGCAACATCCTACATACTCCTCCCTCGTACACCTATGTCCGGTGATAAGGCCGGGGATTCATAAGTAGCCTATCAGGCCGATGCGTGCTGAAAATGTGTGGTGACAACAGGGCAGGAGAGGTTAACAGATGTTGGGTTCGTAGTGTTCTTGATGGTGACGTCGACGATGGGGAAGTTGGCAGATACTCCAAAAGATCAACAAAACCTTTGGTTTGCCGTACAGCCTAACTGCAATTCCATTCACTTGAAATAAGCATCCTTTCAGAGTACTCGCAGAGAATACTCGCGACCAGAGTACTGGTTCCAGACAAGCGACCCCATTCACTTACATCGAAATCACATAGGAGCAACAAACTAGTGGATGTCCGTGTAGATGAACTTCTCAGAGAACCTGAGAAGGTTAAATGATATTACAAGTCAGGTTCGGCTGATCCCTTTTTGGATTGTTGGCTGCCTCAAGCTTTTAACAGAGGTTTGCGAACTTGGCAGCTGTCTGCGCTAAAGTCCATTCCCTGGATAGGGAGAGTTTGAGTTAATATAGAGCATGTTCAGTCTGATGGCTATTTTTGTACCTCATCGCTTAACAACGGCTTCTCTCCTTTTCCTTAGCTATGTTTCGCTCTCTCTGTGTGTATTTATGTGCCCCCTAAACGGGCCACGTGGTAGATGCGTTGGACCAACACGGGGGCCATATTAGGGCACGGCAGGCGTTATTCGGGTTGCGCTCCCATAACAAATGCCGAACATGGAGGTGTGGTGGCACGCCTAGGGGCGGCTAGGACATAGGGGACCCAGCCGCGCCAGCCACCTGCGTCCTCTCCCGCCTCCGGTCTTCTTGACTCTGTCTTGACACCGGGCTCAGGAGGGGGAGGAGGAGAGAGTGCGGTAGATGCAGCGCAAGTCTACTATCACTTTAAACTAAATCACGCGCAAGTCACCGTCCCTGCTCCACTTTCCCATGGAGCATACGGTGGACATCGTCGGACTACGACGGTCGAACTGTCGTGTGTGTATGCCCCCTTAACGGGCCACGTTGTAGATGCGCTGGACCAACACGGGGGCCACATCAGGGCACGGCAGGCGTTATTCGGGTTGCGCTCCCATAACAAATGCCGAACATGTGGGTGTGGTGGCACGCCCAGGGGCGGCTCCGGCCACGCCAGCCACTTGCGTCCTCTCCCGCCTCCGGTCTTCTTGACTCTGTCTTGACACCGGTCTCAGGTGGGGGAGGAGGAGAGAGTGCGGTAGCTGCAGCGCAAGGCTACTATCACTTTAAACTACTTCACGCGCAAGTCACCGTCCCTGCACCACCATGGTGCGGAGCATACGGTGGACATCGTCGGACTACGACGGTCGAACTGTCGTGTGTATTTATGCAGGACTTTTTAAACTGCGGAGGGTCCAGGCGCGTGCTGATTGGATCGACACGCAGCTGTCCCGTGTTGGTTTTAGGGTTAACAGTGGGATAACGGTTGAAATAACCCCTACAGTTCAGGTTTATCTTAGGTATAGTATTAAGATTGCTGAATGGCAATAGTTACTTCTGTGAAATTAATCGTAGGACCATTTTTATCAATTCCTGATCCCCGAGAGAGACGAAACATTTGAAAGTCACTCAGGGAAGTTTATGCTTAGGGACGAGAGGGGCACATCGGCCCTCAAAGTCACCAACTACGAGGAATTAATTTGATGGAAAAATCCCTTTGCCTTTCCTTGTCCCACAGAGAATGACGAGTCCAATTTCCATTTTCTACATGAACCTCTCCTACCTGGCTCACTGTCCAGCCTTCTGGTTGGCTATGCCGCTGAGTCTTACCCTCGGTCTGCTGCCGGATCTGCTTTGGCGACTGGGATCTGATTACTGGTGGAAACAACAAATCAGCCGGGGTTCTGACAGGGGGCGGAAGTCGAAGGCTGCACGGACGCTTCTGCGGGGCTCGCCCACGCTCAACCTCACGGAACTGTGAGCCAACATGGTAGGGGGGAATCTAAAAGATACACGTAATTTTACATTCATTCTATCCGGCATTATCAATTTTAAGATAAAAGCCACCTGCCAGGAAAACAAAATCAACTCCAAGTCCGTCCGTAGCTAAAACGTGGACTCTAATCCCACTGATGAAATTATAATTCACATTGAATGTGTTACTTTCAAATTTATAGTAACATGTTTTCTTTAAATTTAATATTAGGTATGCTCTTAAACATTGTCTTCACGGGCACTCCTGAAGTGTTTTAAAACACAGGAAGAGCAAATTCACTAGTTCTGTCTTTTCTAGTTGATATGAAATTTTAGACGCCTTTAATAAACGACAGAAGAAAACCTTATTCATTCAGTCCTTCTCAAATACTGATATCTATTCAAGTGCTTTGGCTCAAGAACGTGGTCAAATAAAAAACCTGCAAATTTATATTCTCTCCTACAGTCAGTCCAGGTGGCTCGGTACGATATTTCAATCATCGGAAGACAGAACAACGTAATAATTTTTGTGAGGGCAGCACTGAGTGTCCCATAGTGCCATCTGCGATTCTCCCTTCTACTATTAATAATATACCCGATGGCAAACGATAGGACCAAGAGCCGATGACTCTACGACCATGGCGTTGGGTTTTTAATCATCATATGGCTGTTTCGAGCATACAGGGTTGAAATAAATGGTGTGGATAATGGCTGACTGATGACGGCCAATCAGCCAGACATCTCCATTCCACTCTCCCATTTATTTGTCGGTACTGTTATTCTGCAGGCGCTTCTGCTACGATGAAGGTCAGAAAACGACAAACAGACCAACTCCGTGATTTTGCGCCGACCTCAAGAATTACTGGCTTGCAAAGCTAGTCTATATTTGCCAGTGAAATACTGCCACATATGTTGCATTCGAAGTGCAGAAGTACCGGGTACATTACTCATTTTATTACTCAACCGACCACAATAGAAATCTTTAAGAACAGCATACAAATAAGGAAGCTTATTTAAGGTAAATATGACACAAGGACCCAATCGAGAATTCATTTCATCAGGACACTTGTCTTTAGCCAAATTAAATCAAATTTTCTTGAAGTCCTCGCACAGAAATGAGTTTTCTTGTGGCCCGGAGGCGCAAAGAATAAGATTGACTATTTAAAATAAGAGGGAAGCATGATAACTAAGTTGACCTTTGTTGAGCTCTTAAGTGTGCCCATTTTCCTGTGCATGGGAAAATCACCTTGGCATAACCTACTAATTTCATCGATATCAATCGTTTGTCAGTTTTTCCCCGACTGTATGCTCTCAGTAGCATTTTATAGAATGAGTGCCCAGTTCCTTCAAAGGATCGTGTTGAAACGAGATGTCCAAAGATCTAGTGTATTTTGGCATATTGAGTTTACTTACTAGCCAGGGATTTTAGAGGTTACCATGTTTGCTCGTTCTCATAACGATTGCACGCCACATGAAATAAAAGTCTCCAAATACTGTCATTCCCCTCGAAAGCAGTCCACGTACTGAAGTACATTTAATGACCGGGCGCATAAAATCAGCTTGCTTCCTAATCACATGATATCTTAGATACTCTGGTATTTTTGTTTTTGAATGTATTTCGTTTAGGCCACATGCAAATCCAAACTCGTTTAAAATGACGTTTTAAGTAGTATGCGTGCCTGTATTGCTTTCCAATTACCGTATTTATGAGAATAGGTTTTTCTAGAAATTTTAAAGTAAAACATTCATAATTGTACACATTTTATAGCAAATCGCACTTTCCTCAAATGTACTACTAAAGTGAAGGGGTTTCAAAGGATTAAAAGAGGTTTTCCAATTCCCAAGTGACTTTGAGCCTGCTCTGCCCACGCATTTGTGTTTAATGTTCTCATTGTACAAGCTGTATGTCTTTCTTTAAGGATAAGTATAAAATCCATCATGTAATTTATGTGCTACCATATAGTCTTCACAAAGCATAGGTAATAAATGTAGGCTATATAGTTTTACTAAACGAACAGGTAAGATGCCATATGAATGGATATTATGTGGTCCGAAATCCACGTTGGCGTATCCGAAATATTATGCGAATTTTTCACATGATAAAAAATATTACAGGTAAACTTAAATAATCTTTCCTAATGGAAAACGCATTTAAGAATTTTGTTTACCATTCTACGCGTACATCGCGCTTTGCTGGCCTCACTGATGAACTTACATTATACCAACTAAACAAATATTTTTGCTTGCATTTCACAAGACTGCTAACGGTTAAAGACACCCAACTTGCAGAATGGTTTACTTCCTTTAAGCACGAGTACTCCAGACAACGTAAGCTCCGTTAATCATTTCCGGAATACTCAATACGACCAAACACGCATCTACAGGAACTGTTATACGCCAAGTTTCAATACATTGTTATGAAGGAAAAGGCTTTACTCAAAAAGAGCATGCAGGTACTTTGTCTAATACTCCCACAAATGTATTGTCTGTTATAAATATTCGTCTAGGTCTCTCTACGCATTTCCCTCTCCCTCTTACCCGCATCCGATATAAGAGCAGAACCACGTTTCCATGGAGTAACACACTACTGATGAAGAAGTTTAACGCACATCTCAAAAATGGTAAACGAAGCATCGACAATTCAATCATATTTTTCGCTCATTCCACGCGCCTTTTTACTAACATGATGGCACGGACGATCATATTGCATTGTACATTTCAGACATACAGTACCACTCAGACCTACGTGTCTTCACCGTCCACCGTCGACCATTCTCTGACAAAAGCCTGATGCGCAGTGACGCATAGCATTGAATAAACTGCATATATGTTTTTGAACTCCCCCAACAGTCTTCCTGACCGCGCAACGCTTGTATTACTGTAAAAATATTCAAAATAAACAGCTACTTTTGACGCCACCTGAGTGGCTATAAACATGTGTGTACATAGATTATCTTTTTTCCCAAGTTTATATATTTCCCTTGCAGGGTTTTCTCTTCTGTGGATAATGTTCCCCTCTTCCCGTTAGGTATTTTGTCAACCTTTCGAAATAAAATATAACGAGGTTAACAATTGACTGCCATACTCTGTGCCCCCTAAACGGGCCACGTGGTAGATGCGTTGGACCAACACGGGGGCCACATCAGGGCATGTCATGCGTTATTCGGGTTGTGCTCCGCTAACAAATGCCGAACATGGAGGTGTGGTGGCACGCCTAGGGGTGGCTAGGACTTAGGGGCCCAGCCGCGCCAGCCACCTGCGTCCTCTCCCGCCTCCGGTCTTCTTGACTCTGTCTTGACACCGGGCTCAGGTGGGGGAGGAGGAGAGAGTGCGGTAGCTGCAGTGCAAGGCTGCTATCACTTAAAACTAATTCACGCGCAAGTCACCGTCCCTGCACAACCTGGCTTTGAGCATACGGTGGACCTCGTCAAAATCGACGGTCAAACTGTCGTGTGGCACACGTAGATGAGCCCCATAATTTTGTCATCCACTTGCACCCAATCCACAGGAGAATTTGAAATTTCAGTAAGGTCGAGTGATTAAAGTTACGGAGAAGCAGCCAGCGGACAATCGGCGACTGCAGATCGGCCAAATAACAGACGTTAACACGTCGGTAGAAAGACAGGGCAACTCATTTGCTGGATATAATGATGAACACCTGGAGCCCACAAGAGCCATACATTGGCTTAAAGCCCAACAAAGCGTTAATGGGAGAGAAGGCCGAAAAGTTCGGGTATGGATCTGAACGCAGGTATTGTTACAAAGTCCATCTAGGTGTGTTACAGCATGGCCGAAACCCCATAACCACTGCATATCCAAAATGGACCAGCATGGGAAATTTGATCTGTTAGCCTCCTTATTTTTTGTCCGGCCGATTAGTCGCTCATCGGGGCGCAGGAGATGCTCTCTGTACAATTTGGCAAGGTCGAAGTGGAATAATTATTTTTTACAATCATGCGTGTAGAATTTCGCAACTCTCTGTCTAAAATGTCTTCATCCCACGAATCGACACTTTATTTCCAAATTTTTTATTTTGCCAAAACGCTAACCATCCTCTCGAAGCCGAGTATGTACTTTAATGGGAAAAGTTCAGAGGAAACTACCTGAGGATACAATATATTTTTGGCCATTCAACATGATTAAGCGGATGCCTTGTTCCAGGGCTCCTTGATGTTGACGAACGAGGTGCCTTTGGATGTCAGAGATGACTTATATAACATTTGTCTCCTCCAAACACCAACTTAATTCAGTTGGGAGGACAAAGCATGAGCTACTCGAAGTGAGCGTGTGCATGAAGAGCCAGGAGGTTGTATTTGCGTCTACATGCCCCACACACACGTTTTTTCACACACACACACACCGACACACACACACACACACGACAGTTCGACCGTCGTAGTCCGACGATGTCCACCGCATGCTCCATGGGAAAGTGGAGCAGGGACGGTGACTTGCGCGTGATTTAGTTTAAAGTGATAGTAGACTTGCGCTGCATCTACCGCACTCTCTCCTCCTCCCCCACCTGAGTCCGGTGTCAAGACAGAGTCAAGAAGACCGGAGGCGGGAGAGGACGCAGGTGGCTGGCGCGGCCGGGTCCCCTAAGTCCTAGCCGCCTCTAGGCGTGCCACCACACCTCCATGTTCGGCATTTGTTATGGGAGCGCAACCCGAATAACGCCTGCCGTGCCCCTAATATGGCCCCCGTAAGCTGTCCAACGCATCTTCCACGTGGCCCGTTTAGGGGGCACAAACACACACACACGACAGTTCGACCGTCGATTTCGACGAGGTCCACCGTATGCTCCACACCAGGTGGTGCAGGGACGGTGACTTGCGCGTGAATTAGTTTTAAGTGATAGTAGCCTTGCGCTGCAGCTACCGCACTCTCTCCTCCTCCCCACCTGAGCCCGGTGTCAAGACAGAGTCAAGAAGACCGGAGATGGAGAGGGCGCAGGTGGCTGGCGCGGCCGGAGCCGCCCCTGGGCGTGCCACCACACCTGGCTCGGATCCCACGGTGTGGGAGTGCCATAAAGGCCACATTAAGAAGGAGCCATTGCAACCTGACTCTCAGTCCGCCAGTCAGCCACTCCACACAAAACACACATTGGGCTGGCCACGCGGTCCAAGTTATCCCGTCAGTTGGCAACCTTCCAAGCCACGGCTTTTAGCGCACCGTGATAGTTTCAAGCGCGTCAGATTGTTTATAGTGAGGAATATGCACTGAGCTGTCGACTCACTCTCTCTCCACCCCCACAGTCAGACTACTGTCCGAGCCGGTCAGTTGCCTGATGTGGGAGTGGACGCATTGGCTGACGGATCGGCGTACCCGTCTTCGCGCGCCACAGCACGACCTGGCCCCCATAACGCACACACCAGGATTCACAAACTCAGGGGATATGGAGCAGCCATCGCCGTCTGACTCCCCAGTCCACTGGTCAGCCACTCGACACACACAGCACATACACTGAGCCGACGGCGTGGTCTGGTGGAAGCGTCAGATTGGCAGACTCTTCAGCCACGGTTTCTAGGAAACCGTGATATACTCTGGTAAATGGTGATTGTGAGGGTGTAGTCGATGTATTGGTGTAGGTAGTGTGTGCTGATGTAGCTTAGCCTCCGGTGGTTTACCGGAGGTTGTCGTGGAGGTGCATGTCCTAAGAGGCCCATGCGGTGTAAATGTGCGAAAGCATAGGGCAGTGAAGGCGGGCGCGTCGACTATATGTCGGAGCCCCAGGCACTGGTTCACCAGCCTCCGTGCGATGGATTCGCAGGTGACCGGCCAGGCCGATGCGTGAGTTGAAGTTGCGGGCGCAGTGTGGGCAGGAGAAATCGGTAGAGGCTGGGGCGATGTCATTCATGGTAGTGGGGTGGCAGGGGCGCTAAGAATGGCAGGAGCGGAGGGTGTGAATGGTGTATCGGTGTTGTCGGCATTGTGGTGAATTCCGCTGTCATGGATGCGCATGTGACCGAATAGGCCCATGCGATGAGTGAATGCGCGAGACCAGTGAGGGCAGTGGAGGCGACGATCTCTGCTGTGTGATGGTGTTCCAGGCACTGGCTCACCGGTCTCTGTACGATGTATTCGCAAGTGACCGACCAGGCCGATGCGTGAGGTGAATGTGCGGTCGCATTGAGTACAGCTTAGGAGAGATTCCCCATCGCTGATGGTGGCTGTGGTGGTAGTAGTGAAGGCGAAGGCAACGGTGGTTGCGGTGGTGGGGGTAACAGGCGATGAGTAGATGGATGTGGTCTCTATGATGGTGGGAGTAATGGAATTGATTCCAGGAGTGAGGGTGGGAGAGTCAGAAGGAGGGTTGGCCGAATTTGACATAGAAATTGGAATTGTGGGATTGTTGGTGCATTGCGTCCGAAGATGTCCGACCAGGCCGATTCGCGCGCGGAAGATGCGTTGACAGCGCGGGCATGTTGGCAGGGCCTGGGCATTGGCGGTGTTGGTCCGGGGCGCTGGTGACTTTCGTGCCGCTCTTTGGCCTTTGGCGGCGGCGATCCGGTTGGCCTCGTAGATTGCTGAACCAGTCTTCACTGATCTTCTCCATGCCGGTCTATCCTGGGCGAGGTCTTCCGAGGTCGCCGAGTTGATTTGCAGTTGCTTCAGCGATTTCTTCCAAAGTGTCCTTGTAGCGTCGTTTTTGACCCCTGCCGACGAGAACCCGTAGCGACATCTCCGTAGAAAAGTCGTTTGGGTAGTCGCTCGTCGTCCATTCTTACCAAGTGGCCGCTCCATCGCAGCTGCACTTGCCTCAGCATGGCATGGATGCTGAGGATTCCGGTCCGCTCCAGGACTTCCGTGTCCGGTATCCTGTCTTGCCATCTCAGCTTCAGTATTCTGCGGAGGCAGCTGAGATGAAAGTGATTCAGCTTCCTGGCTTGGTTCGAGTAGACGGTCCAGGTTTCCGCTCCGTAAAGGAGTGTCGACAAGACGACGGCCTTGTACATCTTCAGTTTGGTGTTCAGGTGAATACCGTGGCGATTCCACGGAGGCCTGCAGCCGGCCGAAGGCCTGACTAGCTTTGGAAATCCGTTGGGCAACCTCGTCATCGATTCTCGTGTTGCGCGAAATCGTGCTTCCTAGATAAGCGAAGGTCTCCACGTTTTTGAGTTGAGCACCGTTGACATTGATTCGAGGAGCATTGTATTCCGCGCTGGGTGGCGGCTGGTGCATGACAACCGTTTTGGCTGTACTGATTGTTAATCCAAAATCGGCGCAGCCTTCGGCGAAGAGGTCCATGCTCCTTTGCATGTCCTCCGTCACGGTGTTAAGGGCGCAGTCGTCCGCGAAGAGCAAGTCATGGACTGTAGTCGTAGACACGCGCGTTGGAGCCTGCATACGCCGACTGTTGAGAAGGCGCCCGTCAGTTCTGTAGGCGATGCGAATACCAGGCTGCTCATCACGGTAGGCGTCCATCAGCATAGCCGAGAACATGAGACTGAAGAGGGTGGGGCCAGTACGCAGCCCTGCTTTACTCCGTTGGTCACTGCGAATGCTTCGGATACCGTCCCGTTGTCAGTGACGCGCGCCGTCATCCCGTCATGAAGCTGACGCACCATGTGCGTGAACCGCTCAGGACAACCAAATTTCTGCATGACTTTCCACAGTCCGTCACGATTCACCGTGTCAAAGGCTTTCGTTAGATCCACGAAGGTAGTGTAAAGGTGAGTTCGCATCTCCTGACACTTCTCTTGTAGCTGGCGGGCGGCGAAGATCATATCGGTTGTCCCGCGGTGTCGGCGGAAGCCACATTGGCTTTCCGGGAGCAGGCCCGGTTCCCCTTCCGTTTGTAGAGATGGACGATGGTCGCGTCTTTGAAATCCTGAGGAACTTTTCCTTGGCGCCACATCTCCTGGAAGAGTGTTGTGAGTTCTGCCATCAGCCGGGGCCCACCGTGCTTGTAGACTTCCGGTGGGATTGCGTCGGATCCCGGTGCTTTACCGCTGGAAATCTGCTGCACGGCCCGGATGGTTTCTGGTAGGGAAGGCGGCAGATCCAGGTCATTGTTCGTGTCCACTTGAGGTAGCTGGTCAATGGCAGCATCGGAGATGGCTGATGAGCAATTAAGGACACTTCTGAAGTGCTCGGCCCAGCGCTTCAGAATTTGCGATTTCTCTGTCAGCAGTGTTGTCCCATCAGAGCTGAGCAGCGGTGCGGACCCCTTGATACACGGGCCGTAGATGGCCTTGATGGCTTTGAAAAAGTTTTTCATTTCATTGCGGTCCGCATACCCCTGGATTTCTTCAGCCTTTTGGATCATCCAGGCATCCTGCATCTCCCGCAGCCGTTGTTGTACAAGGCGCCGGCATCTGAAAAAGGCTGCTTTGGTGGCGTCAGTCCGAAGGTCCATGTAGGCTTTGTGTAGTCTATTCTTCTCCGCGAGTAAGTTGCTGATGTCGGCGTCATTGTCGTCAAACCAGTCCTGGTTTCGACGGTGTGCGCGTCCGAGTACATCGAGGGCGGTGGACTGGATGACATTTCGCAGTTGACACCATCGTGTCTCCACGGTATCGTTATCATCTGGAGCATGCAGGTCCTCCAGTTTCTCGGTTATTTGGTTGCTGAAATCAAAACAGTGAGCAGGCAAATTTAATAAAAAGAGTATTTAACTTACATGGCGGCCTCTTACCCTTGGGGCCTTCGTCGGGTTGCAGTCGGAGCCTCATCTGGGAGATGACGAGGCGGTGATCTGTCCAACCATCGGCATCGCGGATCGCCTTGGTTACCAGCACGTCCTGTCGATCTCGCCTCCGGACGAGAACATAGTCCAGCAGATGCCAGCGCCGCGACCGAGGGTGCATCCACGTGGCCTCTCCCGCGTCGGAAGGCGGAAGAAGGTGTTGGACAGCAGGAGACGGTGTTCCGCACACGTGCGCAGAAGAAGGAGGCCGTTAGCGTTGCAGCTACCCAGACCGTGGGGACCCAGCACTCCCTGCCAGGCAGCGTGGTCCGTCCCGACGCGGGCATTGAAGTCACCAAGGACAATTAACTTGTCCTCTTTCGGCACAGTCACCAGCAAGGCGTGCAGGTCCTCGTAGAATTGGTCCTTCGCCGCATCAGAGCTCGTCATTGGGGGAGCGTAGGTGCTGATGATGGTGGCGAACTGGTCTCCCCGAAGAGGCAGGCGGAGGCTCATCAGGCGATCATTGATACCCTGCGGCAGACAGGGCAGACGTCCCACGATGTCGTTACGGATGGCAAAGGCAACACCAGCGTCGCGTCGCTCTGCCTTTGGCCGGCCGCTCCAGAAGAAGGTGTAGCTGGCCCCCACCTCCTCCAGCTGACCCTGCTCAGAGAATCGGGTCTCGCTGAGAGCAGCAATGTCCACCTTGTAGCGCGCCAGTTCCCGAGCGACTAGCGCCGTCCGCCGTTCCGGCCGGTTGCTCCTAGGATTGTCTAAAAGGGAACGAACATTCCAGGCTGCTAGTGTGAGTGGACTCACCCGAGCAGCCTGGAGAGTATGGCAAGGGGGATGAGGACGGGGGTATTGTTGTTTGTTTGAGTTTTACGACCGCGTAGTTTGCGATCTGCGAGCCGCGGCCGGCTGCAGAAGACGTGAGAACCAGCATTTTTTTAGGGCACATTTTTCTAGCCCCTTCCTCCGCGAGGAGGCAAGCAGTGCTATCCCTAAATAGGGCTGCTCGGACATCCCAGACGGCTGCCGAACTCCACTATGGGTCACGGTTTCGGTTTAGTGGAAGAACGACCCGAGTTAGTTTGGGCCGCCTACGGGTTGCTGTCGCCCCCCACCGTAGGACTTTTTGAGATGGGGGAGAGATGGGAAGTTCGGGAGTCAGACATACCGGGTGTGGAGGCACACACAACACCGGAGACCCTCACCTGGTTTAGCCCGCCGGTCGTGACGGTTGCCCGGGGTGTGGCCGCTGGGAAGAACCCAACTTCGAGGAGCCACAGGTGAGAGTTGGGTACCAGTTAGAGGCGGCCACAGGAGCATTCACAACCTGTATGAGACAAATGGAGCGACCAAATGCAAGCTGTGTGGTGCTGCCCCTAACTAGTACCCCTACACCCCACACACACACACACGCACACACACACACACATACACACACACACACACACACACACACACACACACACACACACACACACACACACACACAGAGCAACCGGCTTTAACCTAAACGGGTCTGAGACATCCCATTGTCCAGAAATGACCTGAAGAATACAGGCAAAGTGAGTCCTGGCAGCCAAAGGGAGACAGACCTTCCACACCAAATGACACTCATACCCTACAAGATCTCTAACAGGATGACGTATGTTGCGTTGGAATGTTCACTCTGGGGAACTTGTGTGATGAATCTTAACAGAATCAGGCTCACATTTTTTCACCTCGCAACTTAAAGCCGGTAAGGACCAAGCCAGTAAAACTTGAGTGTTCACATAGGATTTTTGGTTTGTATTTCATAACATGACATGTCGTATTCCTGGGGCTGTATCAGAGTGCAGACAATGGGTTGCTGATTGCTTCGCGAATTTCAGTTAGAAGAATGTCAGTTGCTTTATTTAAATAGAAAGAAATTTAAGACGGCGACCTGCAGTTGTCAGGATTGACAGGAGCATTCACCTCATGTCCACCTCAGCACGAGAGATCCAGCGTACGCGATGCCTTTTGGACAAACTGTGGGGGCAAAGAGAATTTTCCTCGAATGGGCCACTTAAAAAATACTAAAAACAATACAATATATATATATATATATATATATATATATATATATTCAGAAGTTCTGTAGCCGCAACGCTGCTCCAACGGGTAGCATAATCTACACTGTTCGTAGTAAGCCTTTGGAACCAGTATGTTTTACATTAGCCACGCAGCCGTTAGGCCACTACCAGAAGACCTAATGAAAAACCCGAATCTCTTGAACAGGCGTCCACGTAATGCCGTGGAATTCCATCCGGATGGCTGGACTGGAAGTCAGAATTAACAAAACCTCAATTAAGTGGAGGCTCAGAGAGTGATCCAGCTCTACTTGCACCAACTCCAGTTGGTTCAGCTTAATAAATTGAAACCGCATGTCAGTCATCAAACATTTATCGCACCAAGGGCTAATAGCCTCGACGAAGGAGGCAACCGTTACTTTTCATGGGTATGCGGTAGCATGGCGATTGCATCCTGCAGCCCCTTTTTCCCACAGTTTTCCATCTCACCAGTAGTAGCTTGTATGGTTCAAGGCAGTAAAAAAATGAAGGTTGTATATGGGATTTTTGGTTTTATTGCAGAATCTCGCGTGGTTTTTCGAGGACTACGTCAGAATGCATACGAGGATTTTGGATTGCCTTGAACATTTGCGTTTGAAGAACGTAAATGATGATAAGTTTGGCCATGGATCATAAACTTCAGGTGAATATAGTTCATGTTCGAGAGTCTTTTGATTTTCTTCCTGGGACTTCAATTTTCGCTTTTATTGACAACTTAACGTCAGTAAAGTGTCAGCTATACGAGGTAGCCCTCTAACACTGGCCGCATGATTTTTCACCATGCCGATACATTTTGCCAGAGAAAAATAGTTGCAATACGATGCTGTTCGAACTAATATAAATCCACGTTCTTGAGGGCTGTCATCCTTAAAATATCTTCAAAACTTTATTTTGTGTGTTTCGCCTGGTTTGCCTTGGAGGGGTATAACAGTACGGAGGGTAAATCTTAATTTCAAGGATTTATCTGAGAGGAGAAAGATTCGCATGAGTGGCTATTTCACGATCGACATTACAATTTAGAACGCGCGAGCATTTGTTAACAGGAATCGCTCGGACGCAGGATTTCATACGAAATCGACTAATTTCCATAACAAGGATAGACGTAGTAGAAATATCAGTAAGTCATACCAGCATTTGAAGTCTTAGGAGATTCAGGCCTACGGGGCAAAGTCTTTCGCAATAAAGCACTACTACACCTTCCAGCTCTTGCAATGGGGTATATTTGGCGTCAGATGGGACTGAGAGTCACTGATCTATCCTGAATTTAGGAGGAACCCTGTCGACTCCGAGCATGTGTAGGTATTTCAAATACAAATGCATATTGTTACCTTTTACCTCCCTCAGAAATTAATCCTTACATATCAGGGTGCTAAGCTTGTACCTGCTGCCAATATGGCGCATCACGTAACCTCTAGAGATGAGTATGTAATCATGTAGAACGTTTCAAACCAATATCAAAGGGATCTTGGATGCCCATTGCGAACAAAATTGCCTTTGTCAACTACTTTTAAAAAGCTGGCATCCTGAGCAAAGGCATTATCTTGGAATTTGGTCGCACAATAGTTAGTATTGCAAACCTACTTGAGTAATGTTTACCGATAGAAATGCACTTTTCAGAATTTTGGTTGACAGTTGAATGATATAACAAGCTTACTCTAAGTTGACAAGGAATAAGCATGAGTTATCCATTCAAGGTGAGTCTGTGCAGAAGTAAAAAGGCAGTGATCAATTTAAGGAACTTGATTAAGCGTATCTCCGGCTTTTACCTGACCATTTTCCGCCTAAGCGTTTGCAAAGACCCTTCACAAGGTTTTCCAGCCCAGACAGAGTAAAGGCCGTGATTCGATCGTTCAGACTGGTGACATCGTTGTTGTAGTGCATGTAGTAGAAGGGTCCTAGGAAAGACCAGTCTCCATCTCCGCCTCCTGCTGAAATGTCGCCAGCCAACAACTCATGACTGTGATGTCCAACGCCCAGAAACTTGCTGCTGGTCTTTACGTAGACGTTTATGGAGGCAACAGCAGTGTCGATAACTAAAGCAAAACAAACACTTTAGGATCTGCACTCAGTGACCAATCTCATGCCATTTTAACCAAATGGACAAAATGCCTTTCAGATTAGGAATAATAACTTGCGTCGAATTGTAATATTTATTATCGTGGAGCATAATCCAAGGACCTCTCGGACACACGTGGATACCGGCTTTTGAACAAAAGTCATTTTGGTCTGTTGAACTACCCCAATCGATGAAAAACAGCTGCGTAAGTAGTGTGCATTTTTATACGAAATTTTTGCTGCCTTACAAACGAAAATATATTTAATAGCCTAAGTAGACAAAACATATTTCTTCTTGTATTATTTGGGTGAGATATCACGTCTTTTACAATGGTAACCTTTAAAGAAAGGCGTTCCTTCGTTTTTCAAAAAAGGTTTCCGTGACTTTTTCTTGTGACTTTATTCGGAATAGTCCACATCCATTACGAAGTGAATGATCAGTATGTATTTTGTTTCCAATAACATACAGGAAGCCGAATGGACGCTCTTTAAAAATCCAACATCCTAGTGTGTCTGAAATAAATCGGCATTATGATACAAGTTAATAAATATGGAAATTCCACTCAAGTAATTATTCGTAATCTATGACGCATTTTAAGCATTTGGATAACATTGCATTATATCGGTCGCTTACGGCACTTAAAGCATGAATACGACTCGGGTAAACTGATACCTTGCCATTTGCGTGGGTTGGAAGCATTGGCCCAAAAGCACTCGCCCACGTCTGCAGATCCAAAGAAGGGTCTTTGAAGAAAGATGCAGTGGACTATCTCGTCCTTCTGAACTAAAAAGCTCCTTTTTGTGATTCTGCCCAGCGGGTAGTGATTTCTGAAATCGTCTGAGTTGAACAGCAAATGAATATTGTCTGAAAAAGCGTAAGGAATGATTGAGGGTTTGGCAAAGGGTTATGCGTTAAGCAGTATCAAAAGCAAATCACAGGAAGAATTGTAAGCATTATGGTTCTACGAAATTAAGAACCCACCCCATCCACTTGGACATCGATTAAATTCTGGACAAATTCAATGTGCAATCATGTTATTTTTTTAAAACTTCCATGGTGGAAAGACATTACCAAGGAATAAAAAAATGAGACTGGAATGTTCATTCATGGCTTCTTTGCAGGCCTTAGCGCCCTCTCCCGTCTCCGGTCTTCTTGACTCTGTCTTGACACCGGGCTCATGTGGGGGACGAGAGACTGCGGTAGCTGCAGCGCAAGGATACTATCACTTAAAACTAATTCACGCGCAAGTCACCGTTCCTGCACCACCTGGTGTGGAGCATACGGTGAACATCGTCGAAATCGACGGTCGAACTTTCGTGTCGCAGGCCTTATCAACCCAGATCGAACTCGAGGTATTGTCACTCCTGAGGCTCTATGGCTCGTTGTTCTCTGTTTCCGCTCGGGTATACTTACAGTTTTATTGGATGGATTAAACTTGTCCCGTTCTACATTGGAACACAGTACCAATGCTCGCCAGCAGACGTTTAGCAGCTGGTATCTTATAAGCACACAACCATTATCAGCAAAGAAAAGGCATAATGCTGGAAAAATACTTTCTAGCCCATTAGACGTCATCAGACAGCCATACGCAACCAGTTGCGGGTTCCAGTATCACAGCAGCACTATCACATCCAGAGTTATCTGTTTTTACTGATTTCATTACCCATAAAATTAATATGTGTACGTGAAGTGAATTCTGTGGCATAAACCCTCACAGGTTCCTTCCCCATGACTGTGAATTCTGTTAATTTTCTCGCTCCTTTATCTTTCCAGTGCGATGTTTTAAAATAGCGTCTTTCACCTTATCATTCTTTGAAGTGAAGCATGAAGTGAAGCTGAAAGTCACTTCATAAATGGCTTTCCATGACCCCAAAAAAGCATTGGACAGATACAGATAGTATTAATCGTCAAGTTATTGAGGGTGCCTAAAAGGCAACAAAATACAGAAAGCCAACGGAAGGCAGTCGTTTATAACCAGAAAGGGAATTCTGGAACCATCCACCTCAACGGGGAATGCCGAATGGCGCTTTAAGTGCAGACTGCACCCGTCATCAGTTTATCGATTTCCGTGAAAACAACTTGAGCCGTGTTTATCGATTTATCGATTTCCGCGATTTTCCGGGAATGGCACTTTAAGTGCAGACTTCACCCGTCATCAGTTTATCGATTTCCGCGAAAACACAACTTGAGCCGCGTGTGTCGAATTGCATAAAGAATGCAACTATGTTCTTTGAGAATATCAGGAATTTTGGTGAGGGGTAACAACGAAACGCTTTTGCCAGCTTAGATTTGAAACCAACCTTGCAAAAGTACCTACCATGATTGTTATCTGATGTCCATGATACTGAAGATGTGAGATAGCGCTTTTTCGGACGTTCTGATCCAACGACTTCAGGAGTGTATGCAAGAAATGCCGTCACGTGTTGGACAATGGTTAAGCTTCTTTCAGCGCTTGAATTGACCAGAAATCTTAGTTTATTTGTAATAATCACTTCCTTCCCCGGAGTCCACACGCCTGTCAGGGAATACTAAGTAACGAAAATAAAAACTACATCGAGTACATGAAACTATCGGGGCGATGGTTTATGAATATTATTTATTTACATGTCACCTAGGCCGGATTGAAAACAATATATATTTATATATACTCTGATGATGGAAGCGAGGCTTTCGAAACGTCAGTCCAAATACAAGTTGGACCATGAACTCGCCCTCTCTTCTTCTTCATCTTCTTTGGGTGACGATGAATGCGATATATATATATATATATATATATATATATATATATATATATATATATATATATATATATATACCAAAGAAACCTAGAGTATGCTCAGTGGTGGCCTATTAGCCGTGGCTAACCGTCCACCTCCTAATTCCACATTCAAAAATAGCGGAAATCATTTAGAGAATCGTTCTTAATCTATTGGCAATGGCGCTGCCAGTAAGCTTTGAGATTGTTGTTCTACCGATGACGATGAGAAATATTACCTAGCATGTGAGTGTCCTTCCTCGATTCAGTTAAAGCACGCGTCCATCAAATGACATTTGCTACTGCTTCCTTTGCTTGACGTCTGCGATGGTTTTTCTTAAAAAATTGATTGATTTTTGTTCGGATATAATGATCGGTCAAGCAATGCAAACTCACTCTTCAGTATTCCAGCGCTGAAAGACACGGTATCTTTAGAGATTTGGCAGCTGGTTAGTTCATCAGTTAGCACTGATCAAGACCTCAGACCCATTGATGTAAACCCGTATTTAAAGCTTCCTTGTTCTCGAATTTCGTACACAAACATCTAGAAAGAGGAAATCCTCGCCATATTATTCGGTGTGAGTAACTCGTACCATTAGTGCTGGGGTATTTACCCCGTGGTAAAGTTGTTCCAATTCGTTCATCTTTACGATCACGAAGATGTCATCGACGTGAAAAGGCAATTATTTCGCCTGAAAACCACGAATGCCACGACTTTCTAGACGTTCTATGACTATTGCAATCAGGAATCTGCATAGTACTGAGTTGATATATGTTCTCGAAACATAATGTTATTACTGACAAAAAGACACAGGAATCTTGTATTTCTATGCACATTGTGCTGGGATCTGTATGTGCGACAGTTTGATCATCATTTCAAACGAAGTTCGATATGTGCCTCATTGCCGGAAAAGGACACGGCGATTTCTTATAGCGCATGCTTATCTGGTATGGGCCAACGTGCACAACGTTTCCAAATATTCTACGCCTTAATGCTTGTAGTCCTTGTTTTTCTTCGAAGGATTATGTTTGCTAATGTTCCTTTTCTCAAAAGAAAACCGGCACAGTCGACGTTTCTAACTGCAGGGAGCTCAGGCGCCAGGTATTCATGGACATTTGACTGACTCCAATTCACCTATATAGGAGGCTTATTTACAAACCTGGTGCTTGTTTTGCAGGTTTAACAAGTTTCATAGTCGGTAACGAGCTATTCTGGGAACATATCATGTGTTTTCGTCATCAAGGGATGCCGCAAACATGTTGAGCGCAGGTGACAAAACACGGACTTCGAGGTTGTTTCAGGTAACTACCAATGTCCTCTCAAAGATCTTCAAGTCGTTTGGCTGAAATCTGGCTACTGTTAGTTAGAGGTTCATCGCCCTAGCTTTTGAGCTACGGATGCGTTAACCTATCAATTGCGACCCACTGCATTGTCAATGATAGAGAGACTATCACCGATCGTATAACAGGAATTACCTGCCGCTTTGTGCACTTGCTTTTGAGCTAGAGTGCCTTAGATCCGTGACACAATGGTAAGAGCGTTGAGGTTGAGAGTGGCTGACTGATGACGGTCAATAACGAAGAAATAGCTATTCCATTATTCCTATTCTGTGTCGTTAATGCCATTCTGTCTGTAATAAACTAGTGACACCACAGTTGCTTTCGGTGCCCGAGAATTAGGCCCAAGGTACAGCAGGGCGAATGAGTCCCCCAACACGACTGGTGGGTGACTCTCTACCATCGTTAATATACTCAAGCACGATTGACAGAAAAATGAGGCCATGGCTCAGTTTTTAGTCCACTGGACTTCGAATCAACGGGTCAGTGGTTAGACCCTTAGGGTGTGCAACCCCTGGGTTTTGTGTATGGCTGACTGACGACGGTTTCTAAGCCATACGAAGCCACCCCAGTCTCCCTTACATCTGTCGGTCCTTAAATCAGCCTATATTCGTGGCCGCTATGTGAATACCCTCGGAAGTGAATGTAATTCGAACAATGCCGAAATGACGATAGCGACATAGTCAAGGGAGACCAGATAACTATTGCTGGTTTATATGCCTTCGTCAGTCCTACGGAACCTGAGGTTTGCGGTACCTGACTTTCGAACCGTGTTCATGGGATCCGAGCCGGGTGTGGTGTTACGCCCAGGGGCAGCTCCAGCTGCGCCTGCCACCTGCGCCCTCTCCCATCTCCGGTCTTCTTGACTCTGTCATGAATCGGGCTCAGGTGAGGGAGGAGGAGAGAGTGCGGTAGATGCAGCCCAAGTCTACTATCACTGTAAAATAACTCACGCGCAAGTCACCGTCCCTGCACCACCCTTCCATGGGGCATACGGTGGACATCGTCGAAATCGACGGTCGAACTATCGAAGTCCAATACTCTTCCATTGAACAATGGGCTCGATATTCTGTCTTTTATTATCGGAAAAATGTATCATGGTAGAAGGGCGATCTGATTATGAGACCTGTTCGACACGATATGCCTTGCAATTCCATCTGGGCCTTCGTGAAAAGGCGTAACGAAAAAAAGCAAGGGAATTTAAGCCATGCGTTTATGGCTTATTAGCTCTTTTCCACCAGTTATATTCAGCCTGAGATTATCCAAACCTAAGTACTGTGCATTTCGAAAGAGCACACTACATGCGAATATATTATCTCCAGTTCTTTGCAAATAAACGTAGTCCTGCTGACATTTCACTAACTCCCTGTTGTGACTAATGCGGGCACCCTCGACAACACTGCAACACTTACGCGTACTCGCAAACACGTATCAGTAGTAGGCTGTTTCTCGACCAATCACAACACCAATCGCAAACACGTATCAGTGGTAGGCTGCTTATCGACCAATCACAACACCAATCGCAAACACGTATCAGTGGTAGGCTGCTTATCGACCAATCACAACACCAATCGCAAACACGTATCAGTGGTAGGCTGTTTCTCGAGCAATCACAACACCAATCGCAAACACGTACCAGTGGTAGGCTGCTTATCGACCAATCGAAACTAATCCAACCGAGGCAAGCATAACAAAGCCGACTCAGACATTTTCTCGTTCAATGTACTCTGGCGTCTGCTCCAGTGGCGCCGGACGTGTGCCCTCGTCCGGTTCCAAATTAGGTTAAGTTCACTCTGAACACTTTATAATGTTCTCTCCACCGTCCTTAAACTGCACTTCTTTCATTTGGGACGGGACTTGAAGCATAAGCCACCACGATATCTTTAACGCACTACATTCGTGTGTTTTGCAGATATGCCGATTTCACAGGTACAGAAACTGGTTCATCATATTCGAGCTCATACTTAGGATTCAAATGTTAGCGCAAGACACTGATTACTTTCAATTATTTTATGCCCGAAGACGGAGAACAGTGTCCAGCGCAGAGGACGCAAACAAAGAATTAACACTCATTTAACTACAGAATGTCTCGCAAATTTTTCCAAGGATCAAAAGACTTACGTGAGTCAGTGTTGAAAGATCGTTTGAGAGATCCAAAATGTGGCGCAGAGAAGGTCCATGGAAAACACGCAGTATGTAGCTGAAAGGCTTCTCTGGAGCCCAACTCCATGGAAAGAAGGATACTTCAAGGCCAACCACTGAGCTATAAAAGGACATGTTTAAAAGATTCATATCTACGGAAAGTAAATTTGCAACCTCCTAAATAACAGAGCTTCAAAAATGCTTAGGCCATAAAGTTAGTGTGGTGTCCGCTTTGCTGCTCGTAAGTTATTTTATATGAATCCAGCCCTTCATGTAGTAATTATATTTAAACATGCTTCAGAAGTTCTGGAAAAAAATCGATAAAACTATAAGAAATTGCCTGTCGAGACAAACTTGTACTTCTCCTTATTTTCGGCTTAATTTATTTGTAAGTTGCTTAGGTCCACAGATGGATGGTTATCAGAAATGTTTGTGTGCATTACACCCACGGATACGTGCGCATATTTTAACATTAAATTTCTAGCTTCATTAATCCAAGAGTATAAAAACCATTCGTCTGCCTTTGCAATGTTGCGACACCAGCCCATAGGTCATATATAGACGGTGCTAGTAAGTACTGTGATAGCTAGTAGGCAGTATTATGCATTAGCAATATTTATTTATTTTCATGGATTGACTTTGGTTGCTTTTTATAGAACGCTGTTGTTGCAACAGCAGTCTGGTTCTTTCCACTTGCATGAGCTAAACTTATCGATACGTCAGCGGCAGAATGACAGTCAAGAAGTGGGAATTACTGCTTTCAGCTAATATATTATAGTCAAATAGCCACACTCGCACCAACGGTTGAAGGAAATTTGGAGGTTAAACCCGACTATTATCGATTCACATGGTGCTGTCGGTAAAGCGTTTAATTAACTGACTGACTTTCGCTGTATGACCACATGCACTGGCTCCAGGCCAGAGTATCACTTCAAAATAACAAGTTCATATTTCTTTCTCAAATACGACTGGATAAATTAGCAGCATGCGATAACCGTGCTAGAGCTTGGCATTGTGTGTATTGGTGCAGGAGAAGTGGTCCTATAACTTGAGAAAGTCGCAGACTGGGACGTTTGCGCAAATCCATCGTAAACCTTGCCATTGCGTATAATTTTGTAACTCATGCGAGTCCCTTCCACGAAACTAGAAACCTCGTTAGGAACCTGCCAATCCCACTGCGTCTCGGGACAGTACCCCTAATAACCAGGAAAAAATCAGAAGACAGTTGCGCCGTTGATTTCTATGAGGTCCACTAAATGGAACACAGCATGGTCAGGACAGGGACGATGACTTGTGCGTGAATTAGCCTATATTGGCAGCAGACTGGCACAGCATTTGCCAAAATATTGCCTCTCTTGCTCTCTCTCCTACATGGGCCAGATGTTATGATTAAGTCAAGGAGACCAGAGGGGGAGGGCGCACGTAGCACGCGCAGCGGGAACCCGCACCTAGATGTGCCACTACGCCCTCCTTTCCCCCCTTCCCTCCCACCTCCCCTCCCCCTCTCCCCTCTCCCAAATAAAGCTTGCCACGTTCTAACGTATCCCACCGTGTCGGTCGAGCACATCCGTGCAAATGAAGTGTGCTCCAAAAGACCCAGGCAACTGAAAACGGAATGTTTTGCGGCCTATTGATTGCTATCAGCCGGTCATACTCATTTTTGTATCTCAAGAGCTTTAAACCTGTTTACAGCTCATAAGGCTTCCGACAGTCCAATCGGTGAGCCATGTGTCTTTTGTGTTGGAAAAGCAGTTTAAAGGCACAAAGTAGATCCCGGTATCAGAGGGATGAGCGTTTCACTAACATAGTCCATATACCCGATTAAACCGATAGGATAGAGAGCCCGCAATGGATTTCTACCCAACAGAACGCGGGCTCGAGCCTCAAGAGTTATGAACCTGGGTTTGGTAACGGCTAATAAGCCAAAATGGGCCACTCAGGTCTGCCTTGTTTTTTAGTTTTCTCCTTCTACACATGACATTCCTCAATTAATAAGACAATTTATTTTGATATGTCCGCCTTGTTCTCTGCCGATCAACCTATAACAAACTCTGGAAGCTCAAAAAATAGCGCAATTCAAGATTTTCAGTAGTATACACATCTACATTATTGTTGGTTTATTGCTTTTTCCTTTTCCTCGTGGTTGTCGCATTCTTCTTCTTCTCCTTCTTCTTTTTCTTTTTCCTCTAGTATTATGCAGCCAGAAAGTGGAAATCGAAAATCCGCTTCTAGTATTACATTTTTAAGTTTGAAGTCAAACAGCGGAGGAAGCTCACCCCGATTTCAGATTGCCGTCAGGCTGATTCAGCCAATGCATGCTAGAGGGGAAGACGGGCACGACTTGGGGTGATGGGCCGCCGGCGTGTTCCAAACGGAACTGCCTCTGCAGCAGTCGGGAGCCAAGGCGGATCTCCACGGACACCAAGGCCTCGGATTCGGCCGTGATCACGAGGTGCACGATGATCTGATCGGCCGCCTCGGGGATTTTGCCAACCTGATCGTATAATGCTCCTGTAAATAATGCATTTTCATGTTACAGTCGTATACGTAGCCGCCGTGAACGTCATGGATTTAGTAGGGTCCAAACTCGGACAGTTAAACAAAAACGTAAGCCCCTTGAGCTGCGTAGAGGTCCAGGTCCAAGTCATGACAGCCCACTCTCGCGGTCATCAACGCTGCCGCTTTGCCCAGCTGCCTTTCTTGTCCGCCTCAGTTCCTTTTGGATTCGCTTCCAGGACCACGCGTAACTTGGCGGTAGTTTCGTGAGAGATCGAAGTCAATTGGAGTTGCCTCGTTCGCTGATGGAGTCGTGCCATCAAACATCCTACACCGACATACTCATCAATCGGACCTGGATGGAGCAAGGTGGTTGCATAGAAAGTGTGCTTCTTGCCACATCAGCTTAGGTGAAAAATGACCAACAGCCACGTCATTAGGAGTAGTGTAAGAAGGCAACAGAATCGACCTAATGATTTGCCTGCGTTGGAAGTCTCAATTGTTATGGGCATTAAAGCGCCTTTTTATTACTATTTGAGGAGGATTCATTTAACAGTTAAAGTTTAGGGCAAGAAGACTGCTCAGACCATAAAACCATAAACAAATTGCTTGACGGTGCATTTGCATTTACTATTATTTGAATCAATATGGTTCGGTTTTAACTACGAAGAACTGGTGGAAAAGTCCGAATGCGGAGATTAAAGAGTAAAAATATGTGACCGAATAAACATTTTAAAAGTGCAATGTGATGGCAATTCCTTCTTTACTAATGGGTCTCTGCGGGTATATTGGCCCAGAAGCAAACAACGTCTGTATGAGAGCCGGAGGTCATGACCAGACAAACAACTACCAAGCGAGATGGCAATGAATGCGGGCAGATTGATACGGTACAGTCATAACGCTGACCATAAGCTGGAAACAGGAACAAACATATGCCCTTAAACCTGGCGCATATGTTCCAAAAGGCGGTGAATGCGAATTGTAGGTAGCGAGGCATGGAGGAACTTCGGGTCGAGGAAGTGCTCGTGACCCATTTGATGGAACCCGTTTGTGAACTATACTGGTCGTGTGCGAGCGCATGATTGTTTTTCGTTTCACAGATGGTGGGCATGGTTAGGATTGTTTCAACGAAGGCAGGACAAGCCCGAAACCATTCTATATCAAACTACCCACATACTATTGACCATTCCTTCCTCATTTGAGCATGCTTTGATCGCAACTTAAATTCCGAATTTAATACCGATTTTTAAGAGTAACCATGTACTGGCTCGTTGCTGTTAGAGCATTCATGATTTTTGACTTCTGCGTGTTAGCGAGTGATCTGTGGACAGTTGGGTAGCCTGAACTTGAGCCAGTAGGGAATGTTCGAGATTTCCCGGACTCGATTATTCTCAGCTTAACGAAAATAAAACACATTAATAACATTGCTTTGGTCACGTTTGACAAGAGGAAACAAGCCCCTACCTTATATCCATTTAACAACACGCAGATACGTACTGAGGGTGGACTAAGTTTATAGTTACAACTATGATAATCTTTCCTCTGCATAATAATATAACTTGCGTGCACGTACGCTGTAAAAGAAGCTAACAAAAGCTCAGCATCAGCTGGTTTTCCACTCATTTGAGACGGTTCCTTGGCGGATGCATTTTCATGTTATATGACTGTCGTTTGTTTGATTTCCCATTAGGGGGGTTAGGTTAAGGATTGCGTTAGGATTAATTTTAGGACCCGGGAAGAGTTACCAATCAGACATTTAGTTCAAGGCATCGCGTCTTACTTGGGGTCACCTCCTCTCGTGTCGAGCCCTGTTAGTATCAGGTCCAGTACGATTAGCATTAGGTCAACAGTTAGGGTCCAATAAAACTTATTCAAATGACATCAGTGGACGTAACTCTAGTTATTAATTTGGGTTTCGGTGTAATTTCCTCCCAGAAGGACAACTAACAGAAGTCGCGTGCGGGGCCATTCTCATATTCCTCTCCCTGTTAAAACTGCACACTTCTGATTTGAGGTATGATTTCACAGGCAGGCCAAGAATATAATAGTCAAAAAATATTAAAATAATTTATTTTTATATTTCGGTAAGGATATAATATGTAGGTTCGCTGAGGAAATATAGTCTAGGGCAGAAGGCAGATAATATTAGTTAATCCTTATTGCAGATGAGCGAGGTTATTAACGGAGCCTGTTAAAGTCATTGAGAATACTCTCATTCCTGAAAAAGGTTTGCTCTATTACTCTAATAAACTGATGTACGGACGTGAAATATGAGATATGCAAATCAGGGGGTGTGTAAAATAGCGCACAGCTGGAAATCTAGGGTTATTGGTTACCTAACTTTGGATTGGATGGGAGCATCTGCGAAAGGTAAGATTGACCCTGACACAAGACTTTAACATATCTTCAACTGTAATCCTTTCGCTAACCCTAATAATTAACACAAAATTCACCTAAGACCTAACTCTTTTCTACCTTTTCATTATTTACTTAAGCTCAGTTGTAAACGTTCGACCGTCGTAGTCCGACGATGACCACCGTATACTCCAAACCAGGTGGTCATGACAGATTTAAGAAGACCGGAGGTAAGAGAAGACACAAGTGGTTGGCGTGGCCGGAGCCGCCCTAGACGTACCACCACACCTGGCTCGTATCCCACGGAGCCATTGCAGAAGGACTCTGAGGGATTATTAAGGCACTTCGCACAAAAAACACGCTGGGCTGACTGCGTGGTCAGAGTTATCCCGTCAGTTGGCAACCTTCCAAGCCACGGCTTTTAGCGCACCCTGATTGTTTCAAGCGCGTCAGATGGTTTATAGTGAGGAAAATACGATGCACCGTCGACCTCACTCTCTCTCTATCATCCCCACAATCAGACCACCGTCTGAGCCGGTTAGTTGTCTGATGTGGAAGTGGGCGCAGCTGTTGGTGACCTCGTCTACGCGTATTACGTACACGACCTGGCCCCCAAACCCAAGCACCAGGATTTCACACAACAGGGGGTTGAACCGCTCAAATCTCACATGAGTGAGATCGCTAGAGGTCACGTTAAGCAGGGGCCATCGCAGCCTGACTCTCAAATCACTAGCCAGCCACTCCACAGAACACACATTGGACTGACTACGTGGTCTGAGTGTAATTGTCAGTTGAAAACCTTCTAACCCACGGTGCTTATCGCCCCGTGATATTCTCAAGCTCAGACCACACATGCAACAGAGGAGTCACATGGAGAAAGAGCCTAGGATCATTCTTGAGTCCCAATGAGCTATGCAGCCTTAGAGCGTGCGTTTTACGGTGTGGTGGGTGAGCATGGGAGGTGCAGCGGCTGGTGAGGCTGGCGGTGTTCTACTGTAGTTTCATGGACATGCATGTGACCTACTTGGCCCATGCGGTGTGTTAATGTATATGTGCAGTGTGGACAGTGGATTAGGGTGCGGCGGATGTATGTTTGTGCTCCTGGCACTGGTTCGCCGGTCTCAGTGCGATGGATTTGCAAGTGACCGACCAGGGCGATGCGTGATGTGCATTTGCGGTGACAATGAGGAGAAGATAGATCGGGAGGTGCTGAGTGTGGAGGGATCTGCTGCTGGTGCTGGTAGTTGAGCTCATGGGAGGACCGTGGGAAATGTTGATGTGTGCGCAAGATGTGCTGGCATCGCGGTGAATTCCGCATTCGTGGATGCGCATGTGACTGAGCAGGCCCATGCATTGAGTGAATGCACGTGGACAGTGAAAGCAGTGGAGGTGGCGGTCTCTGCTGTGTGTTGGTGCTCTAATCACTAGTTCGCCAGTTTCTGTGCGATGAATTCGAAAGTGACCGACCATGCCGATGTGTGAGGTGAATGTGCGATCGCAATGAGGACTGATTAGTACAGAGTCCCCATCGCTGGTACTGGGGGCGGCGGTGGTATGGGAGGTAGCAGGTGGCGGTTAATCGGAGGTGGCTACTGAGGTCGTGGGAGTGGGACAAGTGGTGTTCGTCGCCGTGATCGGCACAGGGGGTGGAAGAGGGAGGATGGTGTCAGTGATCGTTGGCGGCGGGGCACCGATGAAGTGGTTATCAGTGTTTGGGGTGGTCGTCGTCGTGGCGTCTGAGGCAGGTGCGGCAGATATTGATGTATTGGGATTGTTGTTGGATTGAGTTCGAAGATGTCCAAACACATGTTCACGTTGGCAGGGCTTAGGCATTGACGGTGTTGATCCGCGGTGCTTGTGATTTGTGAGCCACGTGTTTGGCCTTAAAGATTGCTGTACCAGTCTTCACAGATCTTCTCTATGCCGGTAAATTCTGGGAGAGATCCTCCCAGGTCACCGGGTTGATTTGCAGTTGCCTCAGAGGTATTTTAAAAACGTCCTTGTAGCGTCACTTTAGAACCCCATGTCGGCAAGCACCCGTAGCGATATATCCGTAGAAAATTAATTGGGGTAGTCGCTCGTCGTCCATTCTCACCAGGTGGCCGCTCCAGCACAGTTGCATTTGCCTCAGCATGGTGTGGATTCAGAGGATTCCGGTCCGCTCAGGGACTTCCGTGTCCGGGATCCTGTCTTGCCATCTCAGCTTCAGTATTCTGCGGAGGCAGCTGAGATGAAAGTGATTCAGCTTCCTGGCTTGGTTCGAGTACACTGTCCTGGTCTTCGCTTCTTAAAGCAGTTTCAGCAAGACGATAGCATTGTACATCTTCATTTTGGTGTTTAGGTGAATACCGTGACGATTCCACACGGAGGCCTGCAGTCGGCCGAAGGCCTGACTAGCTTTGGAGATCCGTTTGGCAACCACGTCATCGATTCTCGTGATGCGTGACCACGTGCCTTCCAGATAAGCGATGGTTTCCAGGTTTTTGAGTTGAGCACCGTTGACATTGCTTCGGGGAGGATTGTATTCCGTGCTGGGTGGTGGCTGGTGCATGACAACCGTTTTGGCTGTACTGATTGTTAATCCAAAATTGGCGCTGCCTGCGGCGAAGAGATCCGTGCTCCTTTGCATGTCCTCCTCCGTCACGGTGTTAAGGGCGCAGTCGTCCGCGAAGAGCAAGTCATGGACTGTAGTCGTAGACACGCGCGTTGTGGCCTGCATACGCCGACTGTTGAGAAGGTACCCGTCAGTTCTGTAGGCGATGCGGATACATGGCTGCTCATCACGGTAGGCGTCCATCAGCATAGCAGAGAACATGAGACTGAACAGGGTGGGGTCAAATACGCAGTCCTGCTTTCCTCTTGTGGTCACTGTGAATGATTCAGATCCCTTTCCGTTGTTTGTGACACGCGCCATCATCCCGTCATGAAGCTGACGCACCATGTGCGTGAACCACTCTGGGCAGTCGAATTTTCGCATGACGTTTCACAGTCCTTAGCGATTCACCGAGTCAAAAGCTTTCGTCAGATCCACGAAGGTAGTGTAGAAGTGGGTTCGCATCTCCTGGCACTTCTGTTGTAGCTAGCGGGCGGCGAAGATCATGTTGGTTATTCCACGGTGTCGTCGAAGCCACATTGGTTTTCCGGGAGCAAGCCCTGCTAAAGGTGACTGTTCAGCTGATTGAGAAGGATACGGGTGGAGATCTTCCGGGTGATGATGAACAATGGGATGCCTCTGTGATTATCACAGAGTTGCCGGTTCCCCTTCCGTTTGTAGAGATAGACGATGGTCACGTCATTGAAATCCTTAGGAATTTTTCCTTGGCGCCACATCTCCTGGAAGAGTGTTGTGAGTTCTGCCATCAGCCGGGGCCAACCATGCTTGTAGACTTCCGGTGGGATTGCGTAAGATCCCGGTGCTGTACCGCCAAAATCTGCTGCACGGCACGAATGGTTTCTGGTAGGGAAGGCGGCAGATCCGGGTTATTGTTCGTGTCCCCTTGAGGGAGCCGGTCAATGGCAGCATCGGATATGGCTGATGAGCACTTAAGGACACTTCTGAAGTGCTTAGCCCAGCGCTTTAGAATTTGCGATTTCTTTGTCAGAAGTGTTGTGAGAGTAGAGCTGAGCAGCGGTACGGTTCCCATGCTGCAGGGGTCGTTGATGGCCTTGACGTCTTCGAAAAAGTTTTTCATTTCATTGCGGTCGGCAAAGCCTTCGATTTTTTCACCCTTTCAGACCATCCAGGCCTCCTGTATCTCCAGCAGCCGTTGCTGTAAAAGGCGGCAGCATCGTAAGAAGGCTGCTTTGGTGTCGTCAGTCCGAAGGTTCATGTAGGCTTTGTGAAGTCCATTCTTCTCCGAAAGTAAGTTCTTGATATTGGCGTCATTGTCGTCCAACAAGTCCTAGTTTTGACGGCGTGCACGTCCGAGGACTTCGAGGAAGGTGGACTGGATGACATTTCGTACTTGGCACCATCGTGTGTGTAGTCCATTCTTCTTTGCGAGTAAGTTGCTAATTTCGGCATCATTGTCTTCAAAACAGTCCTGGTGTAGACAGAGTGCGCGTCCGAGGGCTTTGATGGTGGTGGACTGGATGACATTTTGCAGTTGACACCATCGTGTCTCCATGGTGGCTTTACTATCTGGAGCATGCAGGTCCTCCAGTTTCTCGGTTATTTGGTTGCTGAAATGAAAACAGTGAGCAGACATATTTAAAAAAGAGTATTTAACTTACCTGGTGGTCGCTTACCTTGAGGCCTTCGTCGGGGTTTAAGTCGGAGCCTCATCTGAGAGATAACGAGGTTGGGATCCATTCAACCATCGGCATCGCGGATCGCTTTGGTCACCAGCACGTCCTGTCAATCTCGCCTCCGAACGAGAACATAGTCCAGCAGATGCTAGCGCCGCGACCGAGGGTGCATCCACGTGGCCTTCTCCCGCGTCGGTAGGCGGAAGAAGGTGTTAATCAGCAGAAGAAGATGTTTCGCACACGTTCACAGAAGAAGGAGGCCGTTATTGTTACAGCTACCGAGACCGTGGGGACCCAACACTTCCTGCCAGGCAGCGTGGTCCGTCCCGACGCGGGCATTAAAGTCACCAAGGACAATTTACTTGTCCTCTTTCGGCACAGTCGCCAGCAGGGCGTGCAGGTCCTCGCTGACGTTCTCCTTCGCGGCATCAGAGCTTGACATTGGGGGAGCGTAGGCGCTGATTATGGTGGCGAACTTGTCTTCCCGAAGAGGCAGTCGGCGGCTCATCAGGCGATCATTGATTCCCTGCGACAGACAGAGCAGACGTCTCACGATGTCGTCCCGGCTGGCAAATTCGACACCAGCAGTGTATCACTCTGCCTTTGGCCGGCCGCTCCAGAAGAAGGTGTAGCCGGTACCCACCTCCTCCAGCTAAATCTGCTCAGAGAATCGGGACTCGCTGAGAGCAACAATGTCCTACTTGTAGCCCGTCAGTTCTCGAACGACTGGCACAGTCGTCCGTTTCAGCCGGTTGCTCCTAGGATTATCTAAAAGTGAACGAACATTCCAGGCTGCTAGTGTGAGCTGACTCGCCCGAGCAGCCCGGAGGGTATGGCGTGGGGGATGGGGACGGGGGATATTGTTGTTTGCTTGAGTTTTATGACCGTTTATTTTTTATCAGCGAGCCGTGGCTGGCTGCAGAAGGCGTATGACCCATCATTTGTCTAGGGCACTTTTTCTAGCCCCTTCCTCCGCGAGAAGGCAAGCAGTGCTGTTCCTAACTAGAACTGCTCTGACACCCCAGACGGCTGCCAAACTCCACTGTGGATGACGGTTTTGTTTAAATGGGAGATTGAATCGAATTAACCTGGGCCGTCTACGGGATTGCTGTCACGCCCGCCGTAAGACGTTTGAGATGAAGGAGAATGGTGGGAATTTCTGGAGTCAGACATACCGGATGCGGAGGCACGCACAACATCAGAGACCCTCATCTGGTTTAGCCCACTGGTCGTGGCGGTTGACCGGCGTGTGGCCCCTGGGAAGAGCCCAGCTTCGAGGAGCCATAGGTGAGAGTTGGGTACCAGTTAGAGGCGGCCACAAAAGCATTCGCCACCTGCACGAGAAAAATGGAGCGACCAAATGCTTTCTGTGAGGTGCTACCCCTAACTCTGTACACCCTATCCCCCAGCCGTAAACGTAACCTTAATATGACATGCCCACCATCAACTCCGATGTAAGCTGGAAGCTATCGACCCCAAGGGCATACTCGAACAGCCAATAAACGTTTGGTCTTTTGTCCTGTATGCCTGTTTCACACGTGTGCGCCCAGCCTATACGCGCGCACCGAAGTAGGCGCAACAAAGGAAATAAAACATGTCCACAGGTTAATTCGTGTTACACTGAATGAAGGATTATCTTCGAAACTTCCTTAACCATCTCCTTGGGGACGAAACAGAATACGGGTAGATTGATACAGTACTGTCTTTTGCTTACACTCTCTTCATTTAATCAGCCATATCGTTGACGACAAGCTCGGACCAGATACAAAAAATGCTCCTCTACCTGGCTCATATATTCCACAAAATAAATACTCGAACTGCGACGAATGCGAATTGTAGGTGGCGAGGCAGGGAGGAACTTCGGTTCGATGAAGTGATTGTAACTGATCCACCATACCCGACTGTAGACTATACTGGCCGTGTTCGAGCCATTGCTTGTGTTTCTGGTCACCAATGGCGGCCTGGGTTATGATTGGTTGAATAAATAAAGGAAAATCTTGGACCAATTATTTAGCAAAGTACCCATGTAAGCAGGTGATGTATGGACAGTTGTCGCCCACATTTCAAGCCATTAGGGCACGTTTAAGATTTCCCGGACTGGATAATTCTCCGAATAATGAAAATAGAAAGGCATTAAAACTAGGTTTTGGTTGATTGGATGCCGGTACAGGAGAAAACAAGTATATACATTATATCAGTTTAACAGCATGTAAATATATATATATTCGGGTTGCACTCCTATAACAAATGCCGAACATGGGGGGTGGTGGCACGCCCAGGAGCGGTTCCGACCGCGCCAGCCACCTGCGTCTTCTCCCGCCTCCGGTTTTCTTGACTCTGTCATGACACCGGGCTCAGGTGGGGAGGATGAGAGAGTGCGGTAGCTGCAGTGCAAGGCTACTATCACTTTAAACTACTCCACGCGCAAGTCACCATCCCTGTACCACCCTTCTGTGGAGCATACGGTGGACATTATCGGACTACGATGGTCAAACTGTCGTTTGGTCTGCATCCCCCTAAAAGGGCGCACGTCACCGTCACCCTGCTGTGGAGCGTACGGTGGACCACTTCTAAATCGATGGTCAAACTATGGTTTGGTCTGCTGTTTGAGATAAGCAATTATACGGCCTCATAGAATTTGACGCAAGGCAAGTACGGTGGGATATTAATATCCCTGTCTTAGTCAACTGATTTAAGTGGCATCGGCATTATTTGCCCCAAATATGATGTTGAGTTTCAGAGTAATCTCCTCCTAGAAGGATAACTAGCACAAGTGAACTGCGAGGCCAGTCTCATATTCCTCTTCCTGGTCAAACCGCTCATTTTGGATGTCAGCTCTGACTTCATGGGCAAGTCAAGAGGATAGAAGTCGAAAATTAATAAAATAATTTATTTTAATATTTCGGGAAGTATGTAATATGTAAGTTCGCTGAGGAAACGGAGTATAGGCATAACTGTAAAACGGGATGGCTGCTAATATTACTTTTATCGATATGACAAATGAGCGAGGCCATTAACAGAGTCCATGAGAATCACAGAGAATACTCTCATTTCTATAATAAGTTTGCATTTTTACTCTTATAAGGTGTTTGAACAGACATGCAATATGTAATGTGTAAATTATGGGCGTGTGAACGGGCACAAACATGAAATCCAGGGTTACTGGTTAACCACGGTTGCATTGGGTAAGATGACATGCGGCAGGCAAAATTGTCCCTTCCAATAGCCCTAAACACATCCTTTCGCTAAAGCTAATGTTCAACCCAACCCAACCTTCGCCTTAAACCTAACTTTTCTTATCCCTTAGGCATTTTATTAAGACCAGTCATACACGTAACTTTAATGTAACATGCCTACCTTACTGAGATAAGTAGGCATTTTATGGCAATAAAAAGGGAGATGCGGGGAGCGGAAGGGAATGGAATCAGCAGTTTCAAACTAAATACGTGCTCCAAAGAACGTTTGCTGTTCATAGAGATCCAGTCAGATAGAGAGAAAAATTAGCGCACACATAAGTCTGATATTTTCTTGATAAAACTTGGTTTGTGTCAGTTGGAGGACATAACTTAGGCTAAAACCGGTCACTTGGGATGTGATCTCAATCCGCCTTCAAAAAGACATTTACAGAATTTCTGCCTTCAGCTAATAAATATGCCTTTGAAACTGACCTGTGTTGTATATCGGCCCGCAGTGAATTTGCGCGTTCTGTCCATCCGCCAGGCTTGTGACCCGTTCGTTCTCTGCCACCGGAACAAAACCCTCGCCCAGCGTTAGCCGCATGTCACGAATCCTGTTGCTAGCGCCTGTCCCGACCATCGGTAGAATTTATTTCCGCTTTGACGCGTAAATCCGGCAAGGCAACAGGTGGTGTGAAGCGAAAGACGAACTTGACATGTACGTCCGGTTGCTGAATCAGTACGTTGGCTTCAAGTTGAACAGTGTTTACACCCTGCTCCTAGAAGAAGAAGAAGAAGAAGAAGAAGAAGAAGAAGAAGAAAAAGAAGAAGAAGGAGAAGAAGAAGAAGAAGGGGAAGAAGAAGAAGACGACGAAGAAGGAGAAGACGAAGAATAAGAAGAAAAAGAAGAAGAAGTAGAAATAGAAGAAGAAAAAAGAAGAAGGAGAAGAAGAAGAAGAAATAGAAGAAGAAGAAGAAGAAGAAGAAGAAGAAGAAGAGGAGGAGGAGGAGGAGGAGGAGAGGAGGAGGAGGAACAAGAAGAATAAGAAGAAGAAGAGGAACAAGAAGGAGAAGGAGATGAAGAAGGAGAAGAGGAAGAAGAAGAAGAAGAAGAAGAAGAAGAAGAAGAAGAAGACGAAGAAGAAGAAGAAGAAGAAGAAGAAGAAGAAGAAGAAGAAGGGGAAGAAGAAGAAGAAGACGAAGAAGGAGAAGAAGAAGAATAAGAAGAAAAAGAAGAAGAATTAGAAATAGAAGAAGAAAAAAGAAGAAGGAGAAGAAGAAGAAATAGAAGAAGAAGAAGAAGAAGAAGAAGAAGAAGAGGACGAGAAACAAGAAGAATAGGAAGAAGAAGAGGAACAAGAAGGAGAAGGAGATGAAGAAGGAGAAGAGGAAGAAGAAGAAGAAGAAGAAGAAGAAGAAGAAGAAAAGAAGAAGAAGAAGAAGAAGACGAAGAAGAAGAGAGAAGCAGAAGAAGAAGAAGAAGAAGAAGAAGAAGAGGAAAACGACGGAGAAGAAGAAGAAGAAATAGAAGAAGAAGAAGACGAAGAAGAAGAAGAAGAAGAATGAATCAACGGGATTTGCGTTCACAGCACAAAATCTGTTTGGCCTTTTTATGAAAGAATTCAAAAATTAAAATCACGGAGATGGCCAGAAAGGGGACGTTTTACCTGCCTCTTTACAAAACCAGTGAAATAAAGTTTAGTTTCAAGAAGAAAAATCGGGTGTGCTAAACTATGAAGGAATGGAAATCTGATGATTGTCGCCTATTTACCGAAACCACTACCCCAATATGCACCCGCCACCAAGGGTTCCTAGGTCTCGTATTTCGGTGCTGGCGAATCCTTCGTGGTAATGATCTATGAGTCGTGTCTACCAGTGCTGGAAATCTGCTTGGTCCTGTTTGTCTGTGCTAGGGTATACGAATCCGACCTGCAATGAAACGACAGATTAATCTTTTCTTTCACACACCACCAAAAATCGAACCGTCGATAACGCTATCCAAATCTCTGATCATGCGTGACAGCGTACTTTTCCTTAGCTTTCAATGGGTCTACCGACTTAAGAGGCGCAATGCTGCAGAATGCAGGAAGAACGAAATACAATTGCCTTTTTCATGAAGTCAACTCAGAATTTACTCTCTCTCTCTCTCTCTCTCTCTCTCTCTTGTTTATAGAAAGGGTATTTCCTACGTGGTCCTGGATTGTTTAAATTTAAGTCATATCCTATGAGATAAATCAATGTTATTTTGCCGCGTGTTGACTCACAGGTCCGTTGTCACATCGGTTGCGTTCGGGAACCTGAAATATCGTGGGGATGTTGTTTAATGATCAGGCTGCGGGATTTGCTGGCCCCATGAATCGATTAAGCAAAACAATAAACCACCGCAGATAGTCGTATAGCAACTAGCATCATATGCACAAAGTGGAATACCGACGTCAGTTAAGCATGCAACTAACTGTTCTTACGTTAAAAAGATTACGTGGTACCACTAAACATATAGGATACCGGAGTGGCCATTTTGGGCTTGCTATCAGCCCTTCTTACCTCACCCCGTATTCGGAGGCGTCTGCAAAGACTAACGTGCATTGAACTGACAAATGCCCAATGCGGCGAGGAATTTGGTTCGAACCTCGGGTGTCCTAAAACCTGAAGTTGGGGGAGACTGGTTGAACGGATGTAACACTTGTCGCTTGGCAACTCTCTGTGACGGCTCTAGATTGACGACCGAATCTTGTGCTATAATTGATGGGAAGACAACTTCACATTTTGCCCTGTGGATCAGATACCCAGCAGGCTGTCCTTTATCCCGGCCTTCCGTAACTACAGACACAGTTATCACATAAAATACTTGTGCCGTACCTGATAAGGTATTATATTTAATGGTCGCCTGCAGCCAATGTCCGGACCCAAGTCCTTGAAGTCTTGATTGGGTGCGTGGCAGGCGGCTAAAAGCGAGCAATTTAGGAAAGGTCACTCTAGTCGATCCTCTGTTTGTTCAAATTATCTATCGACAGAATGATGCAAACATATGTCAAAAAGCGAAAATACGCACTAAAACCACCACGCTCATTCCAGGTTTCACGTAAAAATCCCGTATTTTATCCATCGGCACAATTGTGTCCGGTTGAATGCTGAGATGCATTTGAATTCGGGTGGGCTCGATTGGTTGGTCTCTCCAGTGTCCAAACCCCGGCCTGATTAGGCACTTAAGATGGAGCTGAAAAGACAGACATAAAACGAAGTTTAATCTCGGTTGACTTGGGCTCAGTTTAACTGGTAAGACCGGAACCTAGCATGCATTTGTTAAGTCCAAAGTCGTTGATTTTGCCGCTTAAACATGCATAACTAAAACCTGCGCTTTTACACTCCATGAGGGGTTATATCAAGGGGACGCTGCCCGCGCACACTGAAGTGTTAAGTTTGGTGAGACATTCTAAAGGCTTTTTTCACATTTCTGACAAATATTCCGGGTGTTATTGGGGGTGCTCTCATTCCTAAGATGATTCGTCTCATAGCAAAGCGCGTGCGCGCGTGCCATGAACAATGCTCGACAGTGTTCCGCATTGACTGTGGCCGCAGAGCTTTCGTCAGATCGGATCGATCCATGTCCGAGCGCATTTTTCTCAGTTCTCCTCTTTTTTTTATTTCGGAGCGCAGTAGATAGAATTCAACCAATCGAAACGGGATGCTATAAATGCAAGCAGCTTTCCAATGATAATGGCTTACAGGTTTTAATGCACTTTCTATCGGCTGCTCGTGTTGCCTTTCTCTGCCTTGTTGGGTTTGGGTACAACCATCGTTCAAACACATAATTCGTGCGAATTCCAAGTACCAGGGCAGGTAATAACACATTGGCGATGCAGTTTCTAACCTTTGCTGACTGACGAGTACGCTGACTTGAAACAGATGTTGCAGCAGTAGTTGAGGCTAATGGAAGCCCTGCCCGTTAAGTTATCCGATTCATCCATGGGCCAATCGAGAGTCGCTGGTGGTTCTGCAATCCGTCGATCACACTGCCATCAGCGTTTCTGAATTTCTTTATGACCCGCAGGTGCATATCACCTTTGATTCCTGTTACAGACGATACGAGAACTTGTTCTCTGCTGGTCTGACTGCCCAGGACGATGCATGGAAGGTACGACTCCTACTCTGCAAAATGGTCCCATGCCGAGCACGAACGCGATTCTAACTTTATCCTTCCGAAGAACTCACGAGAAATCTTTTCACGGACATGTTATATACGTCGCAGATATTTGATGAATATTCGTCCCTGTTCAACGCTCAATCCAATTGCCTCCAACAGTTCAAACCGGAACATGAGGGATTTATTACGAGTGTGGGCTATTTAAGCTCGGTTCTCTCAAAGGAGGCCATTTTAGATTCCTCAAATTTATCTGCGGCCTCAAGTCCCCCAAGGATGCTGAAAGCCGGACATATCTCCTGTCCCAAGTGCAACAGAACAGCTAAGTCACAATCTAAGAGCTTGATGTGAAATGTCAAACGCTGATTAACCTCTGGCACCATTTTGCTATAATCCAAGGCGTTTCCACTTCTTGCTCAGTCCACACGGTCACAGCAACCAAGCCACAGCTTGCTATGCGACCCCAGCAAGCACCCAAGGTGAAATCACAGCCATCTTCCTGTCGGCAATGTGGCACGTGGCAGTTGCATTTGCTTCTACTCTTACTAGCCGCTGTGCGACTGCTAGCGGGAACCGAGAATGGTCCCCAGTGCAGAACGGAACGAGTAAGTTCCGGTAACTTTTGTTGAGCGTTCATCAATGAATTTCCATATTCCCGACCTAACCCGGAAGACAAAAAGCCCGTGGCTCAATGGTTACAGCGTTCTGACCAACAGGTTACGGGTCGGCAACACCTGGGATTGGCTATGACTGGTTAAGGATGGCTAATGAGCCAGAGGTGGCCATTCCAGTCTGGGCTAAATGCTGCTCTGATGCCGAAGTGCTGTCGACTGCCACTTGTTTTGCCAAGTTGGGTCTGGTCACTGCATATTAACGACTCGAAGTCGCTTCCGAAGCGCGCAAATTACTGCCGATAAACACACACCGTGATCTGTTCCCATATACCAAGACCCAGCAAACGATAAACACGTTGATCTGCGGCATTCCGGGTACGGCTGGTCTCTGGACGAGTATGAGCTCAATGCGGCTAATCGCAGCAAGTTTGTTTATATTTTGCTCAATATTCACACAGTCCGACTACTGCCAGATACTGCTTCAGGCATCATTATAATCTTGAGAAACTCTGGCGCTCACATGGTAGTCCCGCAATGCAGCAGACTTCCCAGTCCGCAACAAGCGCGTGCGGGGGTCTCGTCTGGTTAATGGGCAACTGTCGTGCTGAGTGTCTTTCCGCGGCACGACCTGCACTGCGATCTGCTACTTCACAAAACCTTAGCTCAACCTACTTGGTCTTGACTAGATTGACCAACTTGGTGTGGCCGATAGGCAAGTTTGCAAGTCCGGTGCAGACTCCTATTGTGCTTGCAGACACTGCCCAGGACAGTCTTCCACGGTTTGCTCGCATGTGGCAAGCGAGATTGGGTCTTTGCACCCACACACTCAAGCCGTGCGGCATCTAGGTCCTGGAAGTCAGTCAGTCTACTGTCCAAAGAGACCAATTCCTTATGTGGCCTTGCCTTTGGTTGATGCTGAACTGAAGCGCCTGGTGGAACTGTCCGTACTGTCGCCTTTGTCCGAATCCAAATGGGCTGCTCCAGTCGTTGTAGTTAAAAAACCAAATGTTGCGATCCATATTTTCGCTTACTTTTCTACCGCTCTCACTGCTGCTGTGATGACGAACTGCTGTTCCCTGTTGATCTGTTCACCATGCTGAATGATCGCACTTGTTTTTCCGATTCGGACTTTGCTGGTGCATATTTGCAGATTGAAGTCACTCCAGAGTCACACAAAATGCTGACGATAAACACACACCGCGTTCTTTTCTAATACACCAGGCTGTCTATTAGTGTCAAGTATGCCCTGGCTCTGTTCCAGCAAACGCTCGACGCCATGTTCTCCGGCATTTCGGGTATGGTTGGGTACCTGGACGATATTCTCATCATGGATCGCCCCCCTGCTGCAGTCGAACGGATGCCTGCACCCAAAGATGCATCACAACTTCCTTTGTTTCTTGACCTGATCAGCTACTAAAGCACCTTCCTGCCGTCGCTGTATGACTGATGAGTCCCGTTAAACCGTCTGCTGCAGAAGGATGTTTAGTTGTGCTCACGTTCTATGACCCGACTCTGCCGATTGACTTTGCTGTAGACGCTTCCAATTACCGAGTTGGTGCTGTCATCTCACACATATTTTTCCTAATGGGTATATCAAGAAAAACGTGCGTGCATCCCGCACACTTACTCCTGTGGAAGAGAATTATCTTCAAATTGATAAAGAGGCATTACCCATCATCTTTGCCGTCAAGAAGTTCCCCAAGTTTCTTTACGGTTGCTAGTTCAATTTGTTGATAGAACGTAAACCGTTGGTGGCAATCTTCGGTTCGAAGTGCGTTCCCGTCTGTTCAGTCAGCTGATTTCAGTGATAGGACACCATTTTCCCTACGACCAACTACCGACTTTGGTCAGGCTGACACACTTTCCCACTTCACCTGCACGCATCATTAACCTGGCGAACTCACCGTGATTGCTGTCATTTTGATTGGGGACGGTTTGCATTGTCAACTTTCAGACGCCATACGAGGCATACCTGTCACTGCCGCCGACGTTCGGTGCGTTACCTAACAGGATTACATTCTCCGCCAAGCTATCACCTACGTACAGGCCAGATGGCCAACCACTGCTTTCAATGGCGATCTTTGCCAGCTTTTTTCTGTGTCGAGCATCGCAATCGATGGTTGATTCCTGCCTCATGTTTGCGGACCGTGTGGCGATTCCTTCTTCACCTTGACCTGTTGTGCTATGCCAATTTCCAGCAGCTCATCCTAGTACCAGTCGAATGAAGTCCATCACGTGCAGTTTTGTCTATTGACCGGGTATTGACATCAAGAACCGCGTTCGATGCTGTTCCCGTTCTCAGCAGGCTTTCAAGATGCCCTCTCGTCAACCGCTAGTGCCATGGCAACTACTGGAGATGCCTCGGTCACGTGCGCATGTCAATTTTGCTGGCACACTTTATGGTGTTTCTATCATATTCTTAGTCGACGCTTATTCAAAGTGGCCCGAGATTGCACCGTTAAATCCGGCAAACACATCTGGCACTATGGCTTACCTAGTACACATCTTCAGCCAGCATGTCCTACCGGATATTCTGGTTTCTGATACTGGCTCCCAGTTAACCTCATCGGCGTTTGAGGATTTCTGCCTCCATAATAAAATTCAGCATCGTCGCTCTCCACCCTTAATATGGCATTTAGGTTGAGTGTTTTGTCGACCCATTCAAAGGGAGCCCTCTGGAAAGCTCGTGGGGAAGAACCGCGGAGGATATAATGCAGGCATTCCTGTTTTCTGACAGAACCACGCCGAACCCAGCTTGCCGGGGAAGACTGGTAGCGTTTCCCCTGCCGAATCTTTGATGCGCCGGAAACTAAATCTACTGCTCCTTGCACTCGTTTCTACCAATGCCCCGTCATCGGAATCAACTTCACCTGTTCCTCGCATCAAGCTTCCTGTCAGAAAACCAGTCTACCTTCGAGATTATCGAACTGATTTTCCAAAGTGGATTGAGGCGACGATATTAGCCCACAGAGGAAATATGTTGTTCGACGTCTGCGCAAGTGATGACACATGGGTCCGTCACCACAACCAAATTCTACGGCGGCATTACAATAAGACTGTCGTCATGGAATCAGTGCCATCACTCCCTCGTGACATCTTGCTTGATACATTTGCCATTCCGACAGATTAGCCGGTATCCGAAACCTATGTTGCACCTCCTTCAAATTTACCGCTTTCGGTATTCGTTGCTGACTCTGCATCTGCAGTTCGCACCGTCTCAAAATACGCCGGAACAGCCGTGTGCGCCGAACAACGTGGCCGATACCAGTCAATCCACGTCAAAAGAGGTACTAACCTACTTGAAGAGGAGCTGTTGGGAATACTTACATTCCCACGATGATGCATCTCCCATAAAGCACTGCGCGTCTTTCTCACGCTGCCTGCTCGACAATGTTCCGCATGGACTGTGGCCACAGAGCTCTCATCAACCGGACGAAGGTATATGTCCGGTGGCATTAGATAAAGCATTACGAGTGACAGTTCGGAATTCGTTATAGTGCGTTTAATGAGAGCGTGTCTGAGTTGACTGCTAATATGGTATATGTACGCAAAAGAGACGTAGCGTTAGGGCAGGCACTCCGAATGGGACCGCAACAAGTTCATCGTCCGATGCAGTCCGTCAAGTGAGGTTGGGACTGGACACAGTGATGGCTTGTCTACGCCTGTCACACATGACATAACATAGAAACAGACACACTAATAGCTGTTTGTTATATCAACCAGGCAACAAATTGAGAATTTGGTCCCGTTAAAACTACGGAACGTATCAGTTCCACAGCAGAAGTAACTGGCATGTGCAATTCCACAGGTACATATTTTTAGCAAAATTTTCGAATCACAAGACAAAAGGACTGCGTCTTCATCGTAAGTCATTTGAAATTTTTGCTAAAACTTATTTATCACAGGGTGTGGTTATTTGGTGGCGAAAAGTGAGCATGGGTAATTAGTCCCAATATGTTTCCATTAGTACACAAATAATCTCGATTTACAGAAAAACGAACAAATTGACGAACTGAATACGTTTATTGGCAGATTAGAGGACTAGAATGGAGTCACAGTGATGACGTAAGATTTCCCAACGACGGCTTTTATGTTAAGTATGATAAGGACATATCTGCTGGCCACTTTATGATAAATGAAAGATATATTTACTTTCAGAAGGATTTTTTGCATAATATTTCTGCATAGTCACTGGAGAATGATCGTTTATTTGAAAATCAGAAATCAATCCCATGTGTAGTTAGACTGAGACCCTGTCCCTTTATTGGAGTTTTCGACATCCTTCCCATTTAAGTACGTTCTTTACGTTATACTGGTTATGTTCCTATCACATCTCAGCCCCATAATTGGAGATTTATATATGCCTGCATTCGCCTATAATTCCTTACAGTTCTCCTGTTATTTTTTTATGCGTTGCTTAAAAATGAAGCTTATTTAAAGACAGGTCCTTTGAGTGTTCTCTTATGCTGCAGATCTTTTTTATCACTTTATAGTTGACATAGTAATAGGAGGACATTTCACAATGATCGCATAATTTATTGATCGAATTCTCTTCGATTTTTTTCTATCCTCTTCACTAAAAGTTACTTACTGCAAAGTCTCTCTGCCCCATGGGCGGTGGCTTCAACCTATTTCTTGCTGTACAACAGCATACCAACTTTCTGTATAACCATTTCTAACACGATACCCTGCATATAAAGAGGCTGCAATATAGTTTCAAATAAACCCAGTTAATCTTTCATCAGTTGCTATTTTTTTCTGCCCGTAGTGAATGGAGGACGGTTTTTTCTGACAGTTTTGAAATAAAAACTTTCGGCAAAAACATAATATGTGACTAAGTCAGGCTTGGATTGACATTCCACTTGAACAAAAGTCAAAAAACGATGTAGATATAGATTATTTTGCTCAACTGGCCAGCGCGTCTACGATAACGCAGCTGCTATGACCTCTGGCCAGAATCTCACTAGGTGTCAAATCGTACCCCCTCCGGAGTACGCGATTTGTAACGCTGCAGTTGACGCCATCCATTTCGATCTCCAAGATCGTAACGATTTTCAGTTATTTAGTGGTGGTTGCTATTCATCTGCCTTTGTAAACCTATACAGAAGGCTCCAAGCAAGACAAGAACGTCCAGTACAGACATGCGCTCAGAATAAACCTCAGAGTTTCATATGAGACTTCCGATTCCCGATCCAAATATACCACGTGTTGGTTCCTAAATCCAGGTTTCTATGTGAAATTGAATCGTGTTCATAATTTTAGTGGTGGTTGGGTGGCTACGTGATTGTTTTACATTAGCCAAAAATTCCCCTATTCCAAGCACCTCTGAATTCACAAGACCTCTCAATCATGAACTTCCTTCTGCTCTGTGACATCATTTGCCACTTGACGAATATTAATGGCACATCTGGCAGGTGAGTTATCATTTTTCCTCAAAAAATGTAACTAAACTGACCATTTTATCCGTCTCCTTTGCTGAAATCAACGGACCCAGTCTTAGTGACGCTGTGGTTGGAGCATCGACGGTAACAGAAGTGCTGAAAGAAAAAAATATTCCTTAATGCAAGCTCACAAACTTATACAACCTATAATGTTCAAAATCTTTTGTACCCGTGTTTTGACCAATCAGAGTGAATATAACTATTTGCCGACTGAATCCATATATTCGTCATCGAGATTGGCCAATGAGAGGAATCATCAAGAGACAGATTAATGGTCATTGATGGGAAGGCGCTTCTTGAAAGGCTCAGATGGATGTTGAAAACGAGAAGTTCACCCGGAGCTACAAATTGTCCGTCCACATCTTCCTTATTGCTTCGAGTGATCTTCGAATGATATTGAGGCAGATTATCTGGCTAAAAGTGATGTATCAAGGGGGGATCATAAACAATATGTAAGACCAGTTATTACATCTAATTTCACCTGTTGATAATTGTGTAGGGCATACTCATGAGCAGTAGGCTTTAAACTCGTGACCGTGAAGTCCCTAGTCTCAAAACATAACTGGACATGTAGTCGTTTAGTCAATCGAGTTAAAGGTGCAAAGGAGATGTGATGCAAGTAATTTTTAGCTAGCAACGTTCGGCGAGACCGAGGCAGCAACTGAGGTAGATGTTTTCCCTTCGTCTTGATTGAATCATAAGTTTGCGGTGACAAACGCGCTCATACTTCACTCTTCGAGATCTTACTGACTGTTCGGTTGCATGTCACTCCACGTTTCATTATGGCCCGCTTATTTGGACATATTTGGCTCAAGAGAGCAATAAGCTTTCTTCCTCATTCCTATCATGTTAGACCTGGTCGTTCCCGGACTCAAACAGATTTGGTATGCCTGCTTCCATCTTATTAGATGTCAACTTGAGATTCACAAAGTTTAGCCAGAAGGAACACAGTAGTTGAGTTCCGTTTACCTGCATGCGTAGAGCATTGACTGGACATAAGATCTGCTCATTGTCCCAGGGGGTATGCACATGTGTTTTTTCCCGAAGATGCAAAACTGGCTTGTGAATGTTTGAAGAGTTTATGAACACGAGCTAAACTCTCACAAACTGAAGCATGTATGTAACTACCAGGTTCTCGTTATGAAGGATACCAATTCACCTGCTATAAACTGGAGAGACGAATTGGGGTTTCCGTTTGTCGATCGGTATACAATCGAGCTCTTTGGAGTAAATACACTTTCACTTGTGATCCATCCTGGCTAGTCAAAATCATTGCTTGGCTGCAAGGGATGACCTTTCATTTACTGACTAGCACATTTACCGACGGTGTGCATATGCTCACTTAAAGCTTACATTGTGTGTGACCCGCATAATTTCATGGACATTCAACGCAAGAAACTAGGCACATTACTTAGGTGTCATAGTTTTGTCTTACTATATCAATGATAAGTATGGTTCAAGCTTATAAACCACTCTGTTCCTGTAAAGAAGAATTAATCTTTCTTGAATTAGCAAAAATATCGATAACTTGGCCCTGAAAAACTCTAACCCCCATATTCCGAGTTGCCCTGTGCCCCATGACAAGGGTTAGCTATTCCAGCATTCTGACCTTAACCAACACGGAAATAAAGCACAAAGCCAACTGTTACATGTGAACATATATCCTGCTGTCATATATTTTTTCTGTCTGGTGCATGGTTTTTTCGTTTCACACCAGACAGTAGTAAGTGAGGGAGGGAGGGTAGTTGCAAGCAGGGTCTAGGCGTTAGGCATCACGGTCAAGTATTAATTGCGAACTCACGCGAAGGAGGGACGAGCTCATTGGTAGGCTGACATTAACCCAGGTGGTAGATTCACCGAGCCCAGCAACGCAGGATATCCGTACTTCATCCTTGCGATCGCTCAGTGGCATTAGAAAGATTTCCGTCTGAAGAACGCTGCCACCGATTGGATCCTCACCATCATCTGACACTGGAGAAATGGCTGAAAATGTTCTTGGATGGTTATTAGGCAAATGCAAAAGCGGAGTTACATGTCACTGCATAAGGTTTGGTCGCAGAACTCATGCCTGGACAAGTGGTCCATGCTCGAAAGCCAGCAAGTGGGGTATCTGAGCGGTCATTTGATAAGATTCTACTAGGTATAATGCGCCATTTAAATGCCTGATTTACTTCTTGGCCAAGATAAGTACAAATATAGGGAAAATAAAGGAAAAAACACTAGCCCAGCCTATTGATTTCCTTTCGCATCCAGGGTGAAAAAAGTGGCGGGCCTCGTAATTTGAGTTACCAGTTCAGGATTTGTAGAATAAAAGTTCAACAGCCGTACAATTCTCTGTCCCCGAACCCTTAAACACACCAACGACGAGAGCAACAAAATGTAATGTTGATAAGAATCTTCAAATAAAGACCACCACGACATACTGGTCTTTGTTCATGGTTTCACGGCTGATACTGAAGGTTTCACCAAGATCACATAATTGCATAAGACGGCCTTCCGTATGGCGGCTTACCAGTTCGTGCAAACTTCTGTATTCAGAATTGAACTGCTGTCCTAACTGGACGGGGTCACGATTAAAACTCTTTTGGAAATTTTGGTACAACTCTAGCGTACTACCGCATAGTTAACTATAAACACCCTTTTGGCAATCGAAAATTTACTACTTCTTACTGCTTTCAAGCATATCATAATAATGAAAACTTATATAACTCCAATAAAAGTTCAATAAATACTTTTATTTAAAAACAAAGAATATCAGTGATATACATTAAGTATATCAGATGACTATCTAAAGGCTGTCTGTTCTGCTTTTAGCCGAGTGCATTCACCTGTGTTCAGAAGTTTTACAAAAACCCATCAGCAAGCGCTAATAGATTTTAGTAACTCACTTCAAAATAAGTTATTTCATAACGTTGCAACTGGATATCTTCCCGAATAATCTCTGCGTGATCAGCTCACATAGCTTATTGACTACTTCTCAGAGCATCCGTAATTATGAGGCTAGTTTTCCGTCTGTATTTTCTCAACTGGACCAATGGAAGTGAATAGGTAAGTGCCAACTCAGAAGGTGGATCGACTAATGCTCAAAGCAAGTGCAATGGTTATTCTAAGGCCAGTTTTCCATCTATATTTTCTCCATTGGACCACAGTGATATTTGATGTCAGGGCTTGAGCTGAATACATCCACAGGTTTCAGGTTCTTGTTTCCAATTAGGAGAACACTTAATCACTGGAACAGCAGATTTGTACTGGAGGCCAGCATTAGAAACTATGAGCATGCAGCAGTAAGTGAGCGGTTTTGTGGTCAAACAACAAGGAAGATGCTATGGGTGTAATGTAGAAGGTGGCATTCACGGCGTGTTGATAGCATGCTGCCCTGATTGACAACTGAGCCCACAATCTTTGGTCGCGTGAGCGTATTGCAGGATGGCAAGTGGGCATATCAACGTGCCTTTTGATTGAGTTGGTGTCTGACACCCAGGCCTCCAGGTCAAGGGAACGAAAAGACAAGCACTGGAATAGAAGATATATTAGCCTTTGCTGTCGGACTCGTACAGGAGGACATCATTAGAAAGTGGGAGAAAGCAGGAGCGAGTGAGCAGTTTTTGTGGTAAAACATCTTTGAAGATGGTATGGATGGAAACGAGAGTGTTGCGTTCGTGGCGTGTTGAAAGCGCGCGTCCTTGACTGGGAACTGTGCCAAAGACCCTCGGTGGCGTGAGCATATTGCCGGCTAGCAGAAGGTTATATCAACGTATCTGATTATGACGTTTGTAACTGACAGCCAGGCTTCTACTAGGTCTTACTGCTGGTTCATGCCAGCTGGCCGGCATGCTCAAACATTGGAATTTATGTCTTTCCATCAGGGTGTGAGTGGTGACCAGGGACATTGGTCGCCTGTCCAGACCGCCTGTTTTCTGTTGAACATTCACGGGCTAGTTCGTTGTCGGATCTGGCCTGCATATTTACGAAGACCGTCATGGCATGAAAGTTAATAAAATGCAATAGGTTGCTCGCTTGTATCCAGCCGACCGTCGCTTTACATAATTCTGGTACACATGGTAGCTGTCGGACAATGGGGCGTGGAATGTACCCACGCCAAAGTTTGTGGTAATATGTTTCCTTTCTTCTGACACATTATATATGTTTGAGGAAGTCGGAGAGTTGATAAATTTCTGTCAATATCGTTAGCTTACCTTTGGTGCGTATAGAGGCCATGACACTCTACTTGTCTCTTTTGATAATCTTTGTACGATTCCGAAAGCTGATGTTTGTGCACCACTTGTCCCTGTGATGACGCGTTCATCTGCGATACCAAGGTACACCTGGCTTTGTGAAATAACTTACTATTATTCTTCTGTTTCACCTTGTTGAATATCAGACGCCCATAAGGGCTTCGATTCCTCGGAGTACACGCCTAGTTGGTAGACATAAGGACAACTAGTAGGTTTGTCAATTGACCACTTGGAGGTAATGTGATCAATGCTCGACAGAGGAAATATCACACTCCCTCCAATTAGTGTTCTGAGCGTGAATACGGGCTCTGGTATAACGAATACATCTTTCATCTTGTAGCGCCCAAGAGGTTGTGTGGTAAGGACTTGAATAGAGTAAGTTAAATATCTGATAGAAAAACTGTACCGAGGTGGCAGACTAAGTAACCTTTTACAATCTCGTCCCCTTTCTCAACTGTGTTTTTGTGTTTAACGCAACGGACAAAGATGCATCACAGGCGTGTTTAATAATCAAGTCGCTGAACAGTTGAATTTAAATTTAAAATAATTGCTGGCTTTTCTTGCTGTCCGCAATCCGGCTGGTGTTTATAACTTATGCTTTGAATTCGCCTTTAATTGTGCATATTTTTCTCGCAACAAACCATGAACCTACGCTCATAATGAAGCACGTCGAAATCCACTCCAACCTCCTTGGAAAGTAATCCGTAGCGGAAGGGGTCAGTTGTTGAAATAACTCTTCCAGGCAGATTGGTTCGTTTGTGAACGACAATAACTTCTCCGTGTTGGGCTGAGGCTTTGCAAGTTGCCGTGTAACGTGCAGACAAACCGGCCACAACTGGCATCTTAAAAACCGCACGCGAGATTGTCCGTGATTCAAGGGTTGGGGGAGTCAGAAGCGTTGGTTGGAATACATGCGAAGAAGTCTAGTCATGGAAAAATTAGTGGAAAACTGGAACGTCAAAAGAGGTCATGCATTATATCACTCAAAATGCCTACACTTACGGAATGGAGACAACGTCAATAAACATTGGTCCTTCTATGGAGGCACACAAAGGAGATTATTCCTTGTTAGAATGGAAATGCCAATTGTTTCTATTTTTGGAGAAAAAAAACTGAATATCTACTAACACTTACTTATAAACAATAAAACATTTTAGTCATTGGAATCGTGAATTGTCTGTACACTGCTAAATTTTGTTTAGTGAGTTCAAAGGGAAAATAGTAACTAGTTTTTATGGTGTAGTGGTGGTATTAAAGACTGAAAAGGCGCATAACCCGCGCCGGAATTAATTACGACTTTGACATTTACCCAATAGATTTTCTGTCTGGTGAAATGACAAGCAACGTTCTGAAAGTGTTTTCGTTAGGAAAGATGGCTTAGGAAAAACTGTAACATTGATTCCTGTGTTGTATAATCTCTGGCTAATTCAGTCATGGTAGGATGGCGGCATATGAATGAGCTGCAATGATTTTTGAGATCTATATCAACTCAACTATATATTTTATGGAAAAAATCAATGAAACTATTCTTTCTTGTACATCATTAATAGAAAAGCACGCATTCTTAAAAGGAATTCTTTAAGAAAGGGTGGCTGTCGTTTTTAGAAACAGTTTGCATTTGTGAGATTTCTAAGAGCGTTTAATGTCGCATCAGTTCATTTTTTTGTGGTGCTTATGAAGTACGAAACTTTGTCCACAACTATATGACATCGTCCGAATAGCGTAGTGTAGACAGCATGCAAATTTGAAACCCTAAATGCCAGTTTAACAATAAGTCGCACTTAAAATTATTGGGCAATTAAAACCGTTTTTAGAACATAAAAATGACCATCGTACGATGTTAAGTTGAAGATGTAGATTTCCACACAATGAGTACACGAAATAATTATGCATGCACACTTTCGTTAAAAAATATGCTTGAGGTTTTGAATCGTGGAAATTGTGATGAGGAAAATGCATGATACTTCATTTGATTTTTTTAAATCGAATTTGGTTGTTGAAGGTGGTCTAGAAAAACTCTTTCAAAAGCCGACGTCGAGACATGACTGAAATTATTCAGGGATAACGTTGCATGATAATTAATATTACAATCCTAGTTTTGTACTTTTTTGAAACCAAAATACAGTGCATAATTTCTGTTGAAATTTCCTGTGGTAGCTTATTAACTGTAACTACACTCTCAGTTTAAAAGTACTTCATTATCGCATTTCAGTTTTGATAAGCTTGGAACTCCGGTGGAGTTTTATTCATAAAATTGGACGTGCTGGTCTGCTGGGTGTTGTATCCAGTTATTTAAAATATACAGAAGAACTTTGGGTAACGAATTTAATCCGTTCCGGTGCCGAGCTCATCATGTGAAACGCGAGTCACGGGAAAGGAATTTTTCCCTCTGAGTCAGGTGGGCTGTCTATTGTAAATTTACCTTCACCGAGTTGGGGAGCCTTATAATTTACTAGTAGTTTTCTGTATCATCAAAATTCTTCAATTCCTACTTCCTTGTTCCTGATGGTGCAGATTGTAAACGAGGTTTTGCCATACACCCTGATGTGATCAGTCACCTGAACATCAAAGTCATGCTCTGCCATGATTCACTTCTACATAACTATAGTTATAGTGTGTTTCTTCCTCGCAACAAAGCTTTCTTTTGGAAGTGACTTCGATGTCGACAGTTTACGAACTTTCGTCAAAAATCACAAAATACAAAGAAGAACACAAAATAAATACATAGAAAAGCTTAAAAATTGCGATTAAAACAACAACACTGTCATTGGAGGCATCC